>SZWC01006720.1:33254-52842 GCA_023375785.1 Penium margaritaceum | reverse complement strand
CCTCCTCCTCTTTCTTCTTCTTCTGCTGCTGCTGATGCTGATGCGGATGACGAAGGTGATGAGTTTGTTTTTGCAGCTGCCGCTGCCGCTGCCGCCGCAGTCGCTGCTGCTACTGCTGATGCTGCTGGCAATGCAGTCTATCAGCCGCCGTGAAACTTCAACGCAACTGCTTTACAATGTGAATGCATTCAGTCCAGGCTTCATCTTCGTCCAGGTAAAATGCCCTAGCCCTGCTCCTGATTGCGGAGACATGAGATCTCAGTCCAGGCTTCATCTGTGGTGTCCTGGGCCGCTGTGTCGTGAAGGCATAGACCACTTCGCTTCCCAAGTCTTCTAAGCCCACCACATAGACTGGACAACGGCACAGCAGACGACGCAGGCGCTGAAGGCGAAAGATTTGATGGCTACCACGCCGCGGCAGGTGACTACGGATTTGACGAAGTCACTGCGTAGTCAGGAGCGGCGGTGATGGCAGCAGTAGCACCGCCCCGCTTTCATGAAGCCGCCTGAGGTCGAGGAGAAGAGTTGGTTTTTCGCGCGCATTCGTAACGCGTTGTGTTCGCACCGCCAGTGCCGACGCCAGAGAGAAGCCGAGGTTGCCTCGTCATCACGTACTGAAAGCGTCCGCCGGCTGTCCGCGGGACAAGACCTTGCAAGCTACCTGCAGGTACCGTGCGAAGGGCCTCGGCTCGCCGAGTTGTTGTCCTTTCGCCGTCGATCCGGTAGATCGACGCTGGAGTATTGGAAAGCTAACAGGAACGCTCAGCTGTCTACAATCTTGGAAACGCGCAAATAAGGGTTCACGGCTCATCCGACGGCGAGTATTGCGCATCTTGAAGTCGGGCCGAAGGAGTGAAAATTGTCGGCTTGGCTTAGGAGCCATCCAGTTTTCGACTCCAGCCGAATCGTGAGAGTGAGCAACCTGCATAAATATTTTGAGGTTGAAATTCTTTCGCGAAACAGGTATTCCAATTTTCAATGCCATGCGGTCGTGAGCACCGACTTGCAAACAGTCGTATGGCGTCGTATCACAACGACCTGCGCTCCGTCCACGGCCGCCAACGGTCCAAAACGGTTGCCAGTTAGCCGAAGATGTTCAGCGACCAAGAATGATTTTCTGGCGACAATAGTCGGCAAACAGCAGCGATGGAAGACCAAACGTGAACCTGAACACGTAATCTGGCCAACACAAAAGACATAGAATTTTCATTGTGATTTTAAAAATAAAAATAATTATAGAAATATAAAATTTCGAATTTAGAAGAAGATTTTTTTTAATAGTTATAATAATGACATTTCATGGAGAGTACTTCATGTAGTGGAATGAGTACTTTTTATGAAAAATTTCCATAGAGTAGGATTGGATAAATTTTTTAGATTAAAATAAATTCTTTAAAAAAATTTGCACATTTTCACGTTCTTTTGTGCGTAAGAAAACACATGGATGTCTTCTAAGGGTTCTATGCGTTCTATGCATAGATGTAGCTCGAGGGTATGAGGGGGTTGGAAGAATGCTTCGGCACGAATTTCCAATAATAATCCCCAACAAATAATTTCAATAAAATATTTCATCACAAGGTCACCCTCCACTGCCACCCCCCCCCCCCCCACCCCCAACCACTCCTCTGTGCCCCCAAATAGAGTTAGACAACAAAATAAGTTAAACTAAAAGGCTGGTTATATATTAACATCAAACGGATGCACCATTGCACTTTTTTCCATGTCATGTCAAAAACACATGCTGTGATCCAGCATGAAGAAAGGGGTGGGCGACTAGTTGATTTTGTTGTGGAAGCTGGGCTGATGGTTGCTTTTGTAACGCATGGTGGGCGGATGGTTGCTTTTCTTCCGAACCACGGGCTGATCGTTACTTTTGTCCCGAGCGACGGGCAGATGAGAGTCACAATTTGTGTTTTATGGGTATATGAGCTATTTCACCCAAAAGTAACATTGTAGATGGCCACAGTGGAAAAGTGAGTAGTAAGAAAATGTAACAGATTTTGATGGAATCCTTGGCCGACTAGGCCAAAACCGCAGTGCTCGAGGGTCTCCGACCCTGAAGCCATCCCATCTCACCCCCCATAGTCCCAGGTGACCCCACTCGAGCCACCTGGCTCCTTCAACCGGTCGGCTTGGCACTGCCACGCTACACTCCACCCCCCCCCCCACTAAGAGTGAGAGCCATCTCCACATCTCCGGTGATCTCAACGTGGGATACGAGCAGTGGAGTTCTGATCCCAATATAGCGAATTCGACGGAATCCTTGGCCGACTAGGCCAAAACCGTAATGCTTGAGGGTCTCCTGCCCTCGAGCCATCCTATCTCATCGCCCATAGTCCCAGGTGACCCCGCTCGAGCCACACGACTCCTTCAACCGGTCGGCGTTGCATTGCCACGCTACAGAAAACTTTACTACTCTGCATACCCAATATTTGACCATGCCTACGTTGCACGACAACGACGAAATAGGATCCCAGTCCTATTATCCTCCATGTGGAAATCGTGGCTGATGAAATTGCTAGAATACCAAACAATGAAGCGTGTTCGTTCAGCCGATGCGATTTTATGCGAACAATTCTCATGTCCAAGTACACCAGCATTTGTTATCAATAAACAATGTGGAAGTGTATGTATGTTGAACCATGCCACGTCCTCTGCACTGACCACACCATGTGCTCACAAGTCATCATGTCTCTTACGCATAATTTGTTCATGAATAAAGTAAGGGACGGCGCAACATATTTTGCACCTGATCATATGTGTAACAATCATTGATCACAAATGTTCAACTCTGTCATAAAAGGAACATGATATTCTGCTTTGGATAATGGGAATAGAATACAACTCTTGTAGTGAACTTCCATGGATGCATAAATTGAAGTAAACTAGAGGTGCTTTATCACATGAAGTGATCCACAGCTGCACGTACACGGGTAAGACATGCACGGTATAGATGAACTCACAAGCAAGGCACTCAAACTCGTGGGTGAACGCCTCACATGGAACTCACATGTATCTCCAAAGGAAGAAACACACATGTTGTGCATGGATTGGCCACATGAAATCAGGCCCTTTCTCAGTCTAAGTCACCTGGGTTGAGGTTGGCCATCTGCAAACTGACCGCACCTGCTCTGGTTTGCGCACCACCCATGCCATGGGCTACTTGTGATCTGACCTTGCGATGGACCACTCTTAGCCTTGGTTGTCACTTGTAAATGGTTCTTTTGTTTTATATTGTTCTCTTCAGCATATGGATCTACCTGACCTGCACACACAGCTGAAAGAAAGGAAGGAACATTTAACACTGACATGAACATTCAAGCAGTAGACAACAACATGACAGCACCATGGTAAACACATTGCCTGATGATAAAATAGAATTACCTCTGTGCTGAGTGTTGCATCGCAGGGGCTCCTCTTCATATGATGAGTCTAATGATGAGGAGCCCTATGTAGTCTCCCACCCCTCAGACTCAGCAGTCATGTAGTTAGATGCCTTATCCTCGTTTGACCAGTTAGAGGAGATGGCATCATTGTCTGCTGCTGCTTCGGTAGTTCCAAGGTCATTAACCTGAGATGAGAACAATGGTTGAGCTCCCTCTGCTCTTCCACTATATGGTGCTACCTGCTCATCAGCGCTGGTAGCGATTACTTCCTCAGCTACAGGTGCAGGTATGGATGGCATATCGCTTGTAGCAGGTGTAACTGTTGAAGCGGCACTAGGAGATGGACCTGCTGCAGCTGCATTAACCAATCATATTGTTACACTACCTACTGCATGCCTGTCAGTCACGAGCTCAATATCCACTCCTCACGCATCAAGTTCTACACCACGTCCTGCACGCGCATTTTTGTAAACACCACCACCATCTAAGCAAACCCTGAGGGCATGCGATCACCCTCTTAGATGTTTCATGTGTGAGAGCGGACACAGTGTGTGTTACAACGGGACAGACGACACTAAGTTAGGTTGAGAGACGGCAAGTATATGCATAAAATTGTAGGATTTGGTTGAACAATGAGTGAGAGGGATATTCCCTCCACCCTGGGTCAGGCCAGCGTACGTGCAAATTCCACAATGGCTAACTTATGGCAAGTCCAAGAAAAGATATACAAGCCACCAAACAGGAACTGGACAGATACCGACAACAATACAGGGCACTTGGGTGACCGAATGACAAACCGAAAGAATGAACGGAAACAAAGATAACAAGCTCTACAGAACTAAGCTGACAAAGAGCACAAGCGATGATGCAAAAAAAAAACAACCCTCGTGAACCGACCACTGAGAAAACTCCTATGTACACACAGGGATGTGCAGGATGAGGGAGAGACAACGAAGGTAGCCGGCGACCACTGTAGATTTCCTGCATGTGACTTGTGTCAAGCCTAAAGGCCACCAAGACAGACGTAACAACAAACCCCAAAACCTAGAATAAGCTGATGGTCACGCACAACTTCAACGTTAGCTGGTGAAAACATAGGAGGCTTTGCGCAGTACTTTTTCACATTTCCAACTGTCCACTGTGATTGTAGATGCGCTCGTACTTGTGTGTTCATGGCGGTCCTTGCACTTGGATCTAAGTCGGTTAGCATCCCGATTCCTGCCTTGTAGGCCCTATCCTTTCTCAACGTACTTTATCTCACGAAGTTTGACCCTCAGCATGTGGTGGCGGTAAGTCCTACATCGTACCATCTGCGTAAGATGGATGCTCACGTAGGAATTTAGGTTGACACGTGCATCAAGCGTGATGCTGACCTTGCGTTGGTATAGGTAGTCATACTTGCCCTAATGGCCGTAGTTGTAGTGCTTGGATGTGCAATCCACCTCTTGGCCAGAGAGGCTTTTGGAAACCCGGTATAGTTGTAGAGCCTATCAGAGAGCCTCTGTGTTGGGATGATTTTATGCTCCCGTGTGTGTTGTGTGTAAATATTCAACTTGCCATCAGCGAGTTGGGCAAGCGTGGTCACACAAACATGCGCCAACTTATGCACTTTTACAAGACAAGTTGCACCCACACATACATCTATGTAAATTAGTGGAATGGATACAATCCTCGTAATTCCATGATGCATGCATTGAGGGACTTGGTCTTGTTGTTGGTCTTGTGTCCCTCCTTGGCCACAGCATACTAAACTTTGGTGGACTTCTTCAACAAAATACCCATTTCCCCACCACTACTGGAGATGTACTCCTCTTCCTGCTTTGATGGGCATGCGAGCTCGGATCGAGCACATTAGAACTTGTTGGGGATCAAAGCGTACACAAGGTTTGAGAACATGTTCTCGGCGACCCTACCATCCTTGGACTTAATTTTTTTTTTTCTGTGCTAGGTGTAGAAGGTGTACGTGACATCTAGCAGGTAGTGGGTGACAACAACTGAAAACCAGGCGTCACATTTGGGGATGATGGTTGTACCACGGTCCTTGGCCATTTGATATGCCTGTGACAACCGCTACACTAACCACATCCAGCTTTTCTTTGTCTTCCTATCCGTGGAGTGCCCATACCACAAGAAAGGAGTGATTGTTGGCATCCTTGTTATGTGCAACTGGTAAGACCTGTTTAAAACCACTTAAAAAAAGGTTGCGTCCATGGTGAAGAAGCATCACACATGGTTCCAGCCCTCACAGCACGCTCTGGCTGCAATGAAGGCCCAGCGGAAAAACGTTTTTCTGTCCAGATCCATGCATGCGATAGTCTAGGGATACACCCTCTTGAGCTGCAAGTCATATGGCGCATCCAAATAAAACTTTACCCATGGCCAAACACAAGAAGACATGGACAAAAACCGACAAATAACAGAAAAAAACAAACATTGATGATGAACACAGGGAAGAGATACCATGACAGATTCTTCTTGCCCATCTATCTCTCGTAGGCCGCCTTCTTGGAACAGTACACCACTTCGTAGTCGACCTTCTTGCCCGTGTGCACCTTAACGATTTTTTGTAGCGCCTTGGAGTTGGTATAGGGGTTAATTGTCCCTGCCTGCTTGATCTGACACGAGACCCACGCGGTATGGTGCGCATTTTCTCCCTTCTTGGTGTTGAGGTTGCACTTTCGGCTGTCGACATAGTCGATGATGGTGATGTTCCCGTGTTTTCACTGGTAGAGCGCCTTGCCGAGCCATGCACAACCCGCGGACTTCAACTGGCCACATCGCACCTCCAGACTGATTGGCTTGCTCAGGACCTACAAAAAAGTCATGCGGCAGACCTCCGTACAATCTTGGACGGCTTCTTAGCATGCTTCCATCTTGTAGAAAGCTTGGCCACATGGAAAGTCTTTGCCCCTTCCCTTACGCATTTGTCCCCTTGGAGCAGACTGGTCTATAACGCCTTGCTAGTGTTGTCTGAAAGTGAAGGAGGAGTGTCCTCATCGAAGGATCCTGGATCCAACGCATTAACCACAATGTTAGACATATGCGTATGCAATTTCAGAGCATGCTAGAGGGGCTACAATGTTGTAGAAAGCATAATTTGACTAAGCCGGAGGTCCAAGTTTGTCAGCTACACCATAACTACACATTTGGTGGGTTCATTCCACTCGCACGTGACAAATGAAATGGACATACTTGTTGATTGCTTCCAATCTTCATCGTACACTCTTTGACGTGCTCAAGTGGCCGCATGATTATCAACTATAGGACACTGGCATCTCAGTCGTAGACGTGCTCCCAGACGATGAACTAAGAAGGAGGTTTCTACATGGAAATTTCAGACCAAAACACCGGGCGGTTCGTCGTGTCGTCCGAGCAATCGTCTTGTGAGGTGCAAAAGATGCCAGTCATTGTGAAAAAGTGGGTATACCAGGCTATCACATGAATTGTTATGTCCGTTGTACCCACCATGTGGATTTCACATCCACCCGTTGACAGCGTGAGGAGGACTACCATCTCACAGGCTGAGTCCCGCTACGAAAATGTGACAAAATTGGGAGGAAATTTTGATTTGGCATCAAGAATGGATCAACAATCACAAATCCTATAGACGACGAGAATGTATGTCCACATCGAAACGCGGTTGGTCGACTGTCCATGCTCAACAACCATTGCTTAACATGTAAATGATCAAATTTTGATAGGAGAAAAGAATAAAGAAAAAACCTTTGCACAGCATGCACTTTGGACCAGATCACTAACAAGGGGATGCATGTCATTTGCATGGGTGACATAAACGGCATGTTGCCACTTCTTAAGATATCCAGGGTTGGCGTCAATAATACACGAATGTGGACCGGCAACGTCCACCTGCCAACCTCACGCATGAACACAAATTGCAATGAGTGTACTCTCTTTGCACCTGGTGAACATGAATGCTTGATTGCACTGGTAAACGGTCCATTTGCAAGCACATTTAACACACCAACTGTACGATGACGATGTTACTTTTTGACTACTCGTTGAAACAGTTACAAAGGTGGGGATGATTATTGTTTTCTGCAAACATACCTTCCAACATGAGCCATACATGGTGTAGAGTGGCTATAGCGGACAATGAGCCAATTTTCATTCTAAGTGTTGTAAAATTTTCTGCTGAAAACAATGAAACATTAAAAAAATCACCAAATACCCAATTTCTCCAGTAAATTCATACTCGAACGGTGTCGCGAGTATTTGTGTGAAGGCCCAGTTGGTAAAATACCCCCCGTCTACACCACATTTAAGAGGAAAGTCACAACTTTATTCTTTAAATGAGACGTGCCCTTGGTTTGAGAATGTGATGATATGATGCAATGAACCTGAAAGTTAAGTGAACCGTGTCCCTAGTCAAGGACTTTATGTGTAATCTGACCCCAGTTAGCAGTTGTGATGGGTGAATTCAGGACAAATAATGTACTAATATGTCCACCTTCAACATTTTAGACATCATTTTTGTTTATAGTTTATGACGGGTCAATCGACGGTTATTTTGACGTGCGTGGTATTTCCATTAGCGTATGACAATTAGTAGGAAGGCATTTATCTTTGGTTTGGTGAGGTTACTAGTGCTATACAAGCAGGTACTCTTTCTTTCAAATCTTCTACTGTCCATGCATATTTCTTTCATTCTTTTGCTAATTGTCTATAGAAAGGTCATCCTCAGCGGCCTTCTTTTGGATGTCCAAATAATGTCTATTTTTTAGCGTTCTTTGAGCCAAACACCCATGTTTGGCTCAAAGAACACCACCTACGTGGACCATGCATTCTGACATTGTGACAGTCCTGTAGAATGTCTTGGTTGAGTTATAACATGTAAGAGTGAGCGAAAACTGCGACGAGCGACAGCTTTGACATGGAGCAGTCGGATCGACAATCGAAGGTTTGTACGTGAAGTTACGGATTTTTTCTGTAACTACCCGGGTGCGGCTTGACCAGGAATTTTCTACTGTACACGCCAGATTAAATTCTGGCATCCAGGTCCAAGGGGGGAAAGGAGCCTGGATCTTTGTGTGTTGCATGTACAGCAGGGCTGTGCATGCCTGCTGGTCCAGCTTGGCCAGCAGCTGCGCTTTGCAAGCACGCACTACGGGGTACTTGGTCCAGTCCAGTCAGTGTGGGGCTACACCTGACTGGACTGCTGGGACCGCTTGCATCAGCACATGCAAGCAAAGCTCTGGAGCAGGGCCCACTCTGCATCAGGTGGTGCATGCACGACTCAGCATTGCATCAACTACCACATGCAAAACTCGGTAGCTGCATCAGCTACTAGATGCACGACTGAGCAGCTGCATGCGGAGCCAAGAGTGGGAATAGCCCTGCGTCAGCGGTAACATGCACGACTCAGCACCTGGGACCACGGCCAAGTTGCCAGCATTCAGGAAGCTTCTTTGAGGAGGACGCTACGTTCCTTGGACTGGGAAGATTCCTTGAGGAGGAAGCTATGACCTTGGAGCAAGAAGCTTCCTGTGGACACAGAGCAGCTGGTCAACTTGCCATCATCCGAGTATAAAAGCAGACTGGACTCAGTCAGTCCAGTGATTCCATCAACTCCAACAACTTTAATAGAAACTCCATCAACTCTACCTGTTGCACCAGTGGTCCTCCTTTGCCAGACAATGACTCACGCGAAGACTCTGCAGTCACTCTCTCACCTGAAGACCCATGTCAGCCAGGTAGCCTCTTGTCAGCCTGGGTTGGTGGACGCCTCTGACTAACTGAAGGCCTGACTACCTAGAAGAGGTGGCCAGACTACGCCCAAGACTGGAGAGCATCTTTGCTATGGATACCTTTCTGGACGCCGCTCATCTCTGAGCCAGGAGCTGTGTCTAGGCGTTGAGCCCAGAGTTAGTGTCTGGTGTCAGCTCTGCCTGTGCCGTGCTGATCGAGTTTAGAAGGACTCTGTTGGAGTTCCCCTTTGTTGACCCAGTAAGCCCAGAATCACTCTGCCATCTTGGCTAGGAGGGTCAAAAGTCCTCTAACAACCCAGTAAGTATGGTAGTGGCCGCCAGGAGGCTGCCTTGACAACCTGGAGGCCATTTCACCTGAAAGTACGGTGACCGTGCTTAGACCCTTGCAACAACAGCCTTGATGGCCTAGCAAGGTGTTGCGCCCTCGGATGGGGCAGGTTGTGTCAGAGCATTGAGCTGAGCTGTGTTTCGTCGTTGTTTCCATGTACCATAATTGTACTTGATAGTATTTGAATAACAAGTTTGATTCCTGTCTTCCACTTCCGCACATTGGAGCACAGGGTTTGCTTGTTGGTCACAATGATCCTGGTCAGCAGCAAGACCCCCTTGCTACATCAGAGCACGCGGTGACTTCGTCACTGCGGGCTCCTAAAAAAAACCCAACATAACATATCTCCATTTCCATGAGACTAGTGTTCTTGGTTGGGTTATCGATAGGTCTGAACTCCCTATGTGTTGAAAGGCAACCTGCTGGGCCCGCTACCGTGGAGCTCAGGAAGTGCCTACAGAAAGAAACCTCAATCACTTGAATCTGATTTTGGTACCAGGGTTTGCATGGGATTCACACTTATGAAACAAGTGGGTTTGCGAGTCCTAGGAAAAATGAAGATAATGTGTTTTCTTCATTGTGATCGAGTGAGAATACCCTTTATGCTTTTTTCTCTGGGACATACAAATCACCTGTTTTACATGCAAACAACAACTAGCACCCCACCAAATTGAATTTGAGTTGTTTAGGTTTTATGTTCAAGTGGGCACTGTGGAGCCTGCAGCAGCTTGGCCCCGCAAGTGTCCTTCCAAGAATGAAACATTGAACTCCAATGTTTTTGCTAAGTTTAAAACCACTATGCATTCCAAAATAGAGAGTTTACTTGTCAAAGAAAAAAAATTCATCGCTCGATGGTGAGCATTGTTCGTTTCCAATCCAAACGAGTAGGGGAAAAGACTGCATGATAGGGACACATTACCAATGTATTTTGTATTCCATGAAAATTCAACCAGATGGTAGCATTCTGTCATTTAAGTACAAAGTCGTGCCAACTTGCAAATCATGCTTGGAACCAGGAACACGGTTAATTTAAACCTTGTACTCGAGGCACGGTTCATTTAATCGACAAAACTGGAGGCATGGAAACACTCAAACCCTTGTTGAAAATAGTAGGCGTAGTATGATTTGGAAAAGTAGGTACATTACACATTTATTGTGTAAAGTGAGTAGCGAATGCATTCTTTCTAGGAAAACACCAAAACATTGGAGGCCCAAAAACTGGGTGAAGCGGATTCGGGCTGCGTGCAAAGTATCCAGTATGATTAAAGGTTTTTTTTGGGTGTTCGGTACAGGCATAGGCCGCACAAGAAATAGAATCCTACATCACACTATGGTGTTTGCACGTTAAAGGAAAAATAAGAAAAAGGTCTCATGATGACTGAGTGATGACTTTTTGAGAAATAATTCAACAAGAAAATCAACCACGTATGCAATGCAAACCATATTCAATCCCTACCACAAACAACATTGGGGGTTTTGGATTGAACTTTATCGGTTGTTTGCTCCCACTTTTGTGGATGAAATGAGGAATGCCATGGGTTTGAGGTTTAAACAAGGAATGTCCCCGGTTAGGAGCTTCAATGACATGATGCCACGAGTCTGTAGATGATTAAAGTACTGCCCTCATGTGAAAAACAAATGTAATCTGACACTGGTTAGTCGCCGTCCACATCAGACTTGGGCATTCTTGCATCAATTTTACCAACTTCGTTGAATTCAGTGAACACCTCATGTTCTATGAATTTTGATCTCATCGATGACTATATTGCTGCCAGTGGTCTTTCCAAGTGCCAAACATGATTCCATTAGAATGAGCTTCAACCGAGTGCATGCTCACAAATTCTGGCCTTGACGATTGATGTGACAACTTCTCACACGATGAGGCTGGCAAGAAACAAGGTTCCGGTAATGTATTAAATCCTGGCATCTTGTCATTATGTCTTTCCAAATGTCACACGACCAGGCTGGTAAAACACAAGGTTTTGTTCCATGCCCTTTCCTAGTATTTACTCGTCCACGGATGAACACTGAGGGCATATGCCACATGCTTTCCAATTTTTCCTAAAATCCACTCAAGCGATGGCAATCTCTCAATAATCCACGAAGCCATGGCACCAGGCAACTTGCTTTTCAAAACTTGAGGCATGGTTTATTCAATCTTCTTAAATTGGCGTTGCTCTTAAATGTGGTGTAGAATGGCGATGTTTCACCAGTTCAACATTTTGGGTTGTATAAATGCGCGGGATTCTCTTGGGCCCCATCGTAGCGGGTTCCCTTTTGGCACATGCGAATTCTTGGTCACTCCATGCAAACCACGATCAAATCCTCCCCATTACAACATGCATGTCATGTCGCTTCATCGTGAAACTCGCATGGAAAGTGATAGAACTGGGAAAATGGGGCATTACTATTTCGAATTTCACTTTGGGGCATATCAAAGCTAAAATAGATGAGTGCCAAAAAAGGTGGATAGATTTTACTTGAGCCTACAAAAGTTGTGCAACCTCTATTTCTCTTTCAGGTGACATGTTACATCTTGGACTTACACGAGACCCAAAATTCTACGAGTGGGAAATTCTTTCATTGTACCGCACTAACACTTGAATTGATCAGGCATTTCAATTTTAGTTTTTTAGCACATGATGCACAGCCTTTGGGTATTGGACACAAATACAAAAATCCTGGATGTAGATTTGCCACAAACACAAAACAAGAACTCATGGCAAGGGCTCGGGTCCCTTACACAACATTCAGCACACGAATTTGATCTTCGGAGTTCAAATTGTCTAGCGGCACCTGGGGCTGTACGCGGGTGCCCTTTGGCAACGTGCGCGAACCAAATCGCTGCCAAATCTCACTGGAGAACAAGAAGAGTTTCATCAACCCCACTGCCTATCTTGCCACATACATCATCAAGGCCTTTGAAATGCAAATCAACACACAAGTCAGGGCGCTTCACAAGTCAATGCAAGTAAAGAACTTGTCCCGGCTCCTCAACTCTCTTACCAAATCGCCACCCATATGCAAGATTGATAACAAAATCTCCCCACCAGTAGTTTTGCTCCATCCCCAACTATCCCACATATGGAACAACAAACCGAACCACACCAGGGGCTGGGTATTTCAGAGGACTGCTTGAAAACAGCATCTGTTCCCCCTTTTCACATGGTTACGATGAGTGGAGTAGATACCTTTGCGGGTGGAAGTTTAGTGGGTGAGATCCCTTTGTTGAAAGGAAGTCCCACATAACCCTACAGTTCCTTCATTGATGGGTACCTACACTGGTTTGGCATAAGCCATAAGGGGCGCAGCTTTTGGGCTCTAAGCCCCCACTGTAATGGTGCCAGTAAAAGGGTGACCACCTCCAAGGCGTATATGTTGCCGTACCCAAAAAAAAAAAAAAAAAAAAAAAAAAAAAAAAAAAAAGGAAAAAAAGAAAAGAAAAAAAAAAGGGCGACGTGCACAAACCGTAAGACTGTCGCCCAAACCTGAACTGGTCCCAGAAAGTTTTTAGCGTGAAACATAGCATCAGTGAGAGTACAATTTGCCACAAATTCAAAACCTGACATCGTAATTTGACAAAAATACAAAAGAGTAACTCTACAAATATTATAAAATCAATTTACTTTCTAGTACGGTATTTGTTATGACGAGGCAAGTATAGCGGGTGAAGCGGGCAGAGTGGAGAAGCAGGTGGGACAGTTGGAGCTGGCGGCTTACTGTTAGCCAAAACTGAGAGTGTGGAGCTCTAGGTTTGTGAGGGGGGAAATTCTCTTGAGATCCTGTAGAGAGGGATAGCTCTAAAGCACTATGGGAGGGAATCAAAATGAGGTTCTAGTTGTAAGAGGAAGGGGGATCAAGATTAGAAAGTGTTTAAATGGGTGATCTGCCCCCTCATTTGTGGATTAAACAAGAAATGCCCAAGTTCAAGGTTTAAATAAAGGATGCACCCAGTTTGGAAATTTAACAACATAATTCCACAAGTCTGTAGATTATTAGAAGAATGCCTCCAGTGTGGAAAGCTATGTGTTGTTTGACACTGGTCAGTGGCCATCACCATCATACTGAGGAGATGATTGCTTTGATTTCATCAGATTTATTGAATTCAATGAAGAATGGTCTATGAAATTCTATGTCATCACCAGCTATATTTCCATCATTCATCTTTCTGAATACCAAACATGAAATTCGTAGAATGAGGTTTAACCTTGTTTTTGTCAGAGTTTGCACTGCGGAAGTGGTTTGGTTTGTGGCAGCAAGGTCTAGGTTCTTTGCTGCTTGTACATAGATCTTAGTGCTCAGCAAGAAAGCATGTACTATTCTTATCCCATGAAAACAAAGGCACACAGCTGAGAATTGAATCTCTTGATTGATAGTAAAAAATGCAAAGTACAAGTATCAACCTTCACACGACTATGTACAAAGCACTTAGCTCCCTGGCATCCCACATGGGACAATCTTTGCTAGGCCTTCAAGGCTGTTGACGCAAGGGATCTTGGCACTGCCACCGTCTTCAAGGTAGTCTGGCCTCCAGGTAGTCAAGCGTCCTCAACCCAGGCTGGCACGAAAGTGCCAGTCTTACAGGGGTCTTCAGAGCGAACTCCAGCAGAGTCTTGACTTGGGCCCTCTGGTAGGCACTGCAGTAGCCAAGGAGACGACGATAACAGAGACGCTGAAGTCTGAAGCTCTTGAAGCACTGAGGCTGCTGTGTCTGAGAGAGTTGTATTAAGAGGTGTGCCAGGACTACTGCCTTATATACATGAGGCCCTCGCAAGTTGACTGCCTTTGAGGAGAAGCTTCCTCATTGGAGGTGGTAGTATTCACCTCTTGTCCTTGCAGATATGAAGCTTCCTTGTAGAGGAAGCTTCCTCTAGCTCTGGGATGTTACTTGGTGCAAGAGTCAGCATTGGGGAAGCTTCCTGATGAAGGAAGCTTCATCCAACTTCATGGTGAAGGTTCTTCATCAGGTAGCTTCCTTCAGAAGCTACCCTCCTACACCGTTGATTCTGTTACACAGGTTGATGTAGATTTAGAGATCCTTGCACGTGTCGAAGATGATGCAGTAGATGTGGTTCTCCAACCTTGGTGCATGGATGCTATGCAGGAATACGTGATCCTGCCTTGTGTGCCTGTGCAGCACTGTGCAGTGTGTAGCCCGCTAGCTCCCTAGGAGTTGGCAAATGGCATGCGCTACCTCGTGCACATGCCTGTATACTATTTACAGTCCAGACCCTTTTGCCCCCAAGGGGCTGGACACCAGAGAAATATCTAGTTGAGGCTGAGGAAGATTCTCAGCCAAAATGAACCTGAAAAATGGTACGGTAAATTCTGTAACTCCTTCTACGGTCCTCTGATTACAGCAGCAACTGCACTACTACGGAGCAGTAAACCAGCACAGTAATTGAACACTCCAACAGTTCTGTTAGCATGTCCTTCATGAGTACATTTTTACAAATTCTGGTCTCGACAATCAATGTGATAGTTTTTCACATAAGCATGCTAGTAGGAACTAAGGCTGCGTTCCATGATCTTTCTTAACAAGAGGTCATCCATGGGTGAATACTGGGAGCATATGCCACATGTTTTTCAGGATTTCTCAGAATTCGTTGAAGGAGGAGATTTTATCATCAATCTACAAAGTCGTGGAATCCTATCATTATGCTTCTGAGCCGGGTACACGATTCATTCAAACAGAAAACACATGGCATTTGTATCAAACATGGTGCAGACCGGGAGCATTTCACCAGTCCTGCAGAGCAGAGATTAGGAAACTTAGGAATGAAAGTGAGCCAGAGTAGCAATTGTGGCGGACCCCTTCAAGGCCGGCGCTTGGGCGCCTCCACTATGAGACAACATGGACTTCACAAATTGCTGCAATACATAAGAAAGAGCTTGTACGATCCGTATAACATTGCAATGAAGCAGGTGGAGTTGTTATGGTTGCAGAACAGGGCCCATTGGCACATACATTGCAAAAACGACAAGACGATACGTAAAACTGCAAAGATGGGATACGGACTATGCTAGAACAGCCGCAAGTGGAAAACAACAAATCTTTCATTTCATGCAACCACTGAGAGCGCCACTTGGGTAAAGAACATGAATGGGCTGTTGACAAACATGTATCTTGACGTACTTCTAGTATGCAACGTAACATGCATAGCCCACTTGGACATGTAATCAATGGGCTGTCCACATGGCTAAGAAATAATCTTCATGTCAACAGATGGCATAAAAGAGGGCGGATTTATCAATAAAAAAGCTTCGACACCACACCACAAGCTCTACAGCCACTAACGGGCCCTCTGAGTGGAAGTGGTGGTAGGGTCCGGCACAAGTGATGCACAATCGGAGTGCAGCTGGTGTGAGTGGATGAGCAGGTACTGCAAGCAGCACCCTGACCCACCAGCAATACCACAACCCTCCAGAAGCACCACACCATTCCAGATGCACCACATCTATCCAAGAGCATCACACCCTCTAGCAACACCACACACCTCTAGTAGCATTACTCCCCTCCACCAGAACTCTCCCCTTTAATAGCACTACTCTCCTCCAATAGCACCACTCCCTCTAGTAGCCCATCCTGGGGGAACCCTACACCCTACCAATGTGCTGCACTGTAGGAAGCAACACATTGCGAGTGATGCCAATGTCGAAAGGCTCATGTTCCTGCCCAATGACCTCAAGGACACAAGCAACAATAGCAGGGCAGCAAGGAAAGAAAGGAAAGGAGATAGATGGAAGGACTGGGGAAGAGAGCCAGATTCGTGGAAAAGATAATGCTCAAGATGGCATTAAGGTGCATCAGAGAGTGTAATGCGACTTTGGTGCAAAGACCACCCTGCATATGACAAGACGAAAATGTAAAGAGGGGGGAAACCACTGAGATGAGTTGGGAGGAGTGGAGAGTGAATCAACTAGATAATGAAAGAGTGTGAAGAACAACAAGATCTTAACTCCCTGAAAACACGGACAGGTGAAGTACCACTGTGAGAAAGCTAACAAGTTAGAAATCAGCAGGGGAAAACTAAAGGGCGACATCGTCGACCTCGAGAATGTTGTGCACGTAGTGGTGCTCAATGTTAATGTGTTTGGTGCACCTTTGGAGCTCTCCACCATTCCCGGCAATGGCAAGACCGCTCTTACCGTCTTTGTGAAGCAAGATGTGGAGGACAGGGAGGTGATGGTCAGGAAGCACGCATTGAAGCCGCACAACCTCGCCCATGGCCAGACTGGTGGCCATGTAATCTGCCGCGCCAATGCTATACGCAACACAGCCTTCTTTCCAACTTTGCCAAAGACAGTTGAATGATTGAGACAAAACTGCTCCGATTATGCGCGTCTAAGTCTCAGGAATACTCCCTATCTACATAGCCCTCAAAGAGCGGCATGCCAGACCCAGACGGGAAGACTAGGCTGGTACAGGAAAACCCAATTCCATAGCATTGAATATACATAGCCACACTCAAGTGAGTATTGCATTGACTCGTGTGTGTTCTGGAAAAAAATATTTACCGCGTAGGTGATGGCTAGATGGGTTGTGCTAGCAAGGTACATGAGGGCATCAATTGCGGAATGGAAGGTGACGTGGACAATGCAAAGTGCGAGCTGAACACCGGATGGCATCGGAGAAGATTCTGGGAGATGGGGACAGGACAGGTCAAGGATCGCCTAGCCAGCGTGTGGATGTGATTTTTCTTCTGAACGAGGATCCTAGGAGGCACTTGATATGTATGCCGAGGAACATGGCAGTAAGGCCAAAGTGCTTCATCTAGTATACAAGGGAGAGAATACCCTTTGCCATGACGATGGCAAGGACGGATAGTGATACGTTGAGGAGATTACTGACATGTACAAAGACAAAGGTGGACATGGTGGACATGTTTTCCACATAGATGAGGGAGGGGGTAGCGTAGCTAGGGTGGAACCCGCCGCTATTGAAGATCAAGGTGAGTTCCTCATTCTAGCAATGAGGAGACATGTGGAGACCGTACAACACACTACAAAGGCGACAATTGTTCTCGAGCGATTGGAGCAGCCAGGATGCTAGACCATGTATAGCTCCTCAAGTTTCCCATCAAGGAAAGTGTTGTTGACGCCCATTTGGTGGAGCTATCATTGAAAGTGGGCTGCAACACAAATGACGGCACGACTTGTCAACGAGGGCATATGTGTTGTCAAAGTCACGCCAAGGATCTCAGAGTATCCCTTTGTATTTAGGCATGCCTTGTACCGATAAAGATTTACTATGTGGATGAGTTTTATACAGAGGACCCAATTCTCCTTGATTGTTGTGCAACCCGGGAGATGATCGATAAGCTTAAGAACATCGTGATTGCCTACATAATCAATCTTAGTGGTGTATACAGCATGTGAAGCCACCATGTCGGGGTGGGCAAGTACAACCACAAGGGTGGGAGGGTAAGTGATATCAACGAGGAAAAGTAGATGGCGAGGGGGAGGGAGAGAGGATAATGTAAGGGTAACAGTAGTAGTGACCGGAACATCAGCATAACAGTGACAGTGTCGCAGGTATGACCCAACTCATGTTGGAATAAATGGTTTTTGTGGGCATGTCTGCGATGGAGGGTGTAGGGATAGAGAAGACTACGAGGAAGGTAGGGGCACAATGGAGAGGGAAAGGAGGGGGAGGACAGGATAGCCGAGGTACCAAGAAGAGTGTGAAAGTACTGGGAGAAATCATGAGACGAGATGAGGGGGGGGGGGTTTGTTAAGAGAGATGCATAGATAGTGAAACATTGGAGAGTGGAAAATGGAGAAGGTTTGGAGGGTTAGCTAGAGGGAGAGGGAGAGGGAAGAAAGGGGCAACTTGTGGAAGAGTGTTTGGAGGAGGTAGAAATGAGAGAGTGTGCAGGGCTGTAAGAGTAGGTGGGGAGATGCAAGCCAAGGGTGGAGGCAAAAGTGTTGCCAGAGTGTAGCACGGACAGAGAGCTGCCAGAGACGACAGGGCAAGGAGGAAGAGCAGACGGAGGTAAGGATTGGGTAAATGAGGGAGAAAATAGGAATGAGGGGAGAGGATTGGCAGATGAGGGTGGAATGGGAGGGAACGTGAGCGAGAGGCCGGAAGCTAAGATGGAAAGGTAATTGAGGGAGTGAACATGACAAGTGGCAGGACGGGGAGACCAGCAAGTGTCATGGCTAGGACTTGCATCTCCTAGAATTTAGGGGGAAACACTAGTGGATTTGGTGGGAGAGGCGCGAGCGGGGGTGTTGGAGGGCAAGTGGGTACCCATGCCGGAGTGGATAGGGTTTAAAGTAGCAGGACAGGAGCAGCCGACGGTAGGAGGACAAGCATTGACGAGGATACTGGGATGGAATTGGGTGAAAAAAACAGTACGGGGATAGATGTAAATGCAGAACAAGGGATACCCACGGAGGTGAAAATACTACCAATGAATGTGCTGGGACTGATGGTACCTTCAGCGGCAGTAGTGTTGGCCTGAGGGTGAGTGTGCACCCTGGAGGGTCCCTAGCAGTGGCTGGTTCACACCACCAACTGTTTTTGGAGAGACTGAAACTGTGGAGGCAACTGGTTCAAGGATGGCAAAATCTGGTCAGAGAGTGAGGCAATGGTTTTGCCCTCAATTGACTGGAAATTAACACTTTATCAAGGCTCACAAGCAGTGGCATTTTATAGCCACTGATCTAAGCTTTCCAGAACACCAAAGCATGCCAGATTTGGAGCTTCCTAGCAGATTCTATGGCTTCTAGAGTGCTCCTTGGTAGGCTGTCCTTTTCCCACCTAGGAAGGCATCCCTTCCCTCCTCTAGAAGCTTCTGCCCCTTCCTAGATTCCTCAGCTTGCTTCTAGTAGGAGGGAAGGTGTCCAGAAGACCAAGACACCTCTAGATGCCTTGTAGGACAAGTCACCCCTTCTAGAAGGTGTGCCACCTTCCTGGACCCTCACCTGGCCTTCTAGAAACTTAAAGAGGAACTCTAGAGGTTGAGCTAGCTTCCTGGCATCTATTTTCCACCTCCCTTGAGGCAGGGCAGAATTTCATCTTGTGGGACTTGAACCCGGGCCCCTGCCTCTAGAGGTGGACACCATTAACCACTAAGCCACTAAGGCTTGTCTTTTTGGTGTTCCTTTTTGGAGTCACTCCTGCCATGGTGAGGAGCATCATT
>SZWC01006720.1:18477-30457 GCA_023375785.1 Penium margaritaceum | reverse complement strand
ATCAAGGCTCACAAGCAGTGGCATTTTATAGCCACTGATCTAAGCTTTCCAGAACACCAAAGCATGCCAGATTTGGAGCTTCCTAGCAGATTCTATGGCTTCTAGAGTGCTCCTTGGTAGGCTGTCCTTTTCCCACCTAGGAAGGCATCCCTTCCCTCCTCTAGAAGCTTCTGCCCCTTCCTAGATTCCTCAGCTTGCTTCTAGTAGGAGGGAAGGTGTCCAGAAGACCAAGACACCTCTAGATGCCTTGTAGGACAAGTCACCCCTTCTAGAAGGTGTGCCACCTTCCTGGACCCTCACCTGGCCTTCTAGAAACTTAAAGAGGAACTCTAGAGGTTGAGCTAGCTTCCTGGCATCTATTTTCCACCTCCCTTGAGGCAGGGCAGAATTTCATCTTGTGGGACTTGAACCCGGGCCCCTGCCTCTAGAGGTGGACACCATTAACCACTAAGCCACTAAGGCTTGTCTTTTTGGTGTTCCTTTTTGGAGTCACTCCTGCCATGGTGAGGAGCATCATTTCAACAAGTAGTAGTGGCATCATAGATGGAACAACCAAGGAATCAAACAATGCACCATGTATCTGGTCACCATCACATGGCTTGATATTGCATTTACGGTGAACCTGCTTGCATAGTTTTCACAGAGCCCCTGAACTCTCCACTTGGAAGCCGCGTTGCATGTTTCATGCTATGTCCTGCGAACACCTAATCATGGTTTGGTGTTCCAGACACATCCGTCAGTCATGATGCCTGGGTTCACTGATAGTGACTGGGCCTGGAAGCACAGATGGCATTAGTTGGACAGGGTAAGTGTTTATTCTTGAAAACACACTTGTGTCCTGGAAAAGTGGAAAACAGGGTTGTATTATATGAATAACAGTGGAGGCAGATTATGCTGCACTTGGCGCAGGTGCTTGTCATGATGTGTGGTTGCATCGATTTTTTTGTGAACTGCGTCAGCCCATTGAGTGTATAGTGCTGCGTTGTGAAAACCATAGCATGAATGTCATTGCGGCTAATCATGGTGTTTTCCATTCACATTCAAAGCACAGGGCAGTTGAGTACCATTTTGTGTGTGGTCTGTGGGAACAACGGTAGGTGTACGTGGTCTAGATCGGGACGAAATGTCAGCTCGCAGACTTGTTGACCAAGGCATTCGGTCATGCACGGTTTGAGAATGCAGTCACTGCTGTTGGCCCATCTTCCATGCCTTTGTAATTTTTTATGGGATGTACGCTGCTATTTGTGTGCCTGTTGTGTGTGTGTCAAGCAATCCTGATGCATACTCATTGTTCATCCTTGCATCTCATCTGCGTGTTGATGAATATGTGTGCCACGAGGTCATGGGGATGTGATGTTGCATTTGCATATGCGTCTGAAGAGTGGCGAACCGTGTGCCGACCAGAAATCTGCTGAGCACAAGTGTCTTGGTTGAATTCTGTAGATTTCCTGGGTTCATGGTTCATAATAATTATAGACTAGAAATCTGGGGCACATTGGACATGATGAGAAAACCAATCTTCGCATTCTATGAACATTCTAGGGTAAGCTCAACCTTGTCGGTGAGCAAAGCAAGGAAACTCCATTCAAAGCTCAAAGCTCACTTTCCCATCCGCTTCAAACCTTGGCTGCTTACGCTGACCTCTCGCAGACTTCGCCTCATCTGTTTTTAGACACTCTTGAAGTGATGGATTCTGGACCTGCTAAAGCTAGGTACTTTCCCTTATGTTTCCCTTGTCCCTAGGAGTATAATGTACATGTTGAAGCAAGATTTCAAGGTTCTTCACCCTGCACACGTAACGCACCTCAGGGGGGACTCACGGGTGCATGACTCCACTAAGGTGGAAGTCGCTACGATAAACCTCTATGCTTTAGTCACTCATGACACTAAGAATCTTGCTGGTTCATTGACGTGGAATGGCTCTGCCATTATAGATGCTACTGCGGTTCCATTAGCCACCTTTGCAGCCAAAGCTAGATCATTGTGAAACTGAGGCCTACACTGAAGCCACAGTAGTAGTTAGACTAGTTGCGACGACTGCTATTGACACTGTCACACAAATTGTTGCAGTCGCTTGAGCTATCGGTTTCACAATAACATCTGCAACATCTATCATAGCAGCAACTGCAACACCCATCCGTGCCTCCACAACTTTAGTTGTTACAAATACTACATCTGCACCATCCGCAGCCACCAGCCTCGTCATGACCATCATCCCAGTAGCTTCCATCTTCACCATCTTTAGTGTAGTGATTTCTATCAGGGCACTTGCTCTAATTGTCCCGGCTGCCTCCACCATTTCTTTTCTCTCTGCTACTACTGCAATCTTGCTCTCCCTCTATTGCTAAAACTCTTGCATTTTCACCCCTGATGTGTCGCGCCAGCATGACTTCTACTCTTAGCCACCAGTTATTTCCACTGGTCTCGTCTTCTCCTCCTAGGAGGAGGTATGGTGGATTGTGTCTCTTTCATACACTACGTGATCTATGTTTACTACATGTATGATGTTGTAACTTCGTTGAAGCTTTTGCAGGTGTGCACACCTCTTTCAACACTCTTAGTCCAGTGAATGGAAATCCATTTTATTTTAACGACGTATGAGAATCTATTATGTTTTCTTGAATACAATCCTTCTACGTTATACTAACGTATGCTTGTAGTTGATTCAATCTTGGAAAGTTCTGTCCCTAAACATATTTTTTGTTACATCCGTTTATAACATCGTTTGACCAAACATTCTGAAGAACACATTTATTCGCTTGACATTTGGCAGGGCACAACCACGTACCTTGCTCCACGCTTTCAATGTTGTGGTGGTCCCCACCCCCCACAAAGTTTATCTGGGGAGATCATTGGGGGGTTTATCGTGGACGGGTTGAAATGTGGACACTAATGTATTGTCGTATGTCTCATGTTGCCGACCCTCTCCCCCCCATGACATTGTTTGTATTAGGGGCTTGTAGCAAACACTATATCATATGTACATTAGAATTTGTACATAAATGTATTGATAAACGTGTTTATTGAATCGGAAGTTGTTTAGATACAATACTGAATCCATCCTTCTAACACTCTTTTGACTTCAGAGGGGGGTGGATCGAGCGTCGGGCCCCCCTCCACCCTCCAAACTCGACGAGTGTATCTACACACTTCTGTACTATATATGTTACTTGTTGGATAAAATACCCCAAACAATCCCCCAATTCACTTCGGGGTCTGGGAGGAGGAAGGTGTTGAGCGACGACCTCCTCTTCCCCCTCTCCCAAACACCACAAGTGTATCGGGGAAGAATAGAGGGTGGTGCATCTAGCGTACCAAAAGAAACCGCAAGTACATCAATACTATTGTGTACTAAGTTAATTATGATTGAATACACTTTCCAATACACTCCGCTAATGAACTTTGGGGGGGGGGGGGGGGGGGGGGGGGGGAGGAACGAGCCTCAACCTTGTCCTCCTTCCCACAAACACCAAAAGTGTATCAGGGGAGAGTAGAGAGTGGTGTATCGTACGTACACAAGAAAATAGAAAACACCAGTCTATCGATACACTTGGGAACCAAAAAGGTTGTAAATTAGACACACAATCCAACACACACCCCCCATTCACTTTGTGGGGAGAGAAGGGAGGGGGAGGGGGGGACGAGCGTTGAACCCCTCCCCCCTCCCCAAACACCAAGATTGTACTGGTGTATAGTAGCAGGTAGTGTATCATGCGTAAGAAAAAAAATTGCTCTTATATATGGATACCGTTATGTTCTACATGGGTCATTGTTCAAATACATTTTTCAATATACTTCCCTAATACAATTCAAACTTGGGAGAGGGAAGGGGGAGGGTCGAGCGTCAATCCCGCCCCTTCAAAGTGTGCATAGGTGTTTTACTTGTGATTGAATCTGGTAGAGAGACTTTTGAGTACAAAAGTGAAAATGTCTAAAAATGCTACAAGACTACCGTACTAGCAGGTATATTGATTTTTCAACATTTGAAAAGCAATGTTTTTGTATTTGTGTCAAAGATTTAAGTCAGGATTTCACTTTGTGTCAAATTGTGCTTCCGCCCTTGTTATGTCTCACACTAACCTGTGTTTAGGACCGGTTCAAGATCGGTCGACAGTATTCTGATTTGCGCACATCGCCAAAGGGTTCCTGAGTATGGCCGAAGACTCGGGTAGATGATTTCAACTCCGAAGTTCAAATTCGTGCGCTGGATGTTGTATAAGGTACCCGGGCCCTTGCCATGAGTTCTTACTTTGTGTTTGTGACAAGTCTATACCCGTTTGTATTTGTGTCAAAAACCCAAAGGCTGTGAATTATTGAAAAAAACTAAAATTCAAACACCTGATCAATTCACGTGCTAGTACGGTGTATGGCCTGTCTATATAAAAAAACCAAAGAGGTCGGTGGAAGCAAGCTAACAATCTGAAACCAGTCGTTTACCTTTCAAGCGTAATGTTCCAATGAAGTATCAGGGACTGTCTCATGCATACCCCGCCAAATCGGAAGAAAATAACGCGATCCCTCCATCTCAGCCTATCTTTGACTACCGTACCATTTCTTTCCGTGGGCCTTCTCGTGCATGAACTATTGCTTTGAGACCTCGACTTCACTCAGCCCAATACATGATTGGAAACCCCCCTCCCCAGCCCCCTTCCCCTTGCGGAAGCGGACAGAATTCATCGTCAAATTGCCACTAGAGTGACAGTGGCAGCAAGAACTTGACTATCGCTCTTGCGCCAGCCAAGCTATTGAGCGACAGGACTGCAGTCCTGTCGCTCGATCGACATTTTGCTCCGCTTCATGCAGAAATGACCTGCGTTCGCCACGAACGTCTTTCAATACAATATGGTAATGACTAAACGATTACAGACATAACACGTGATTCTCCTTTGGGCATTAAGTACATCACATAAGATAAAAACATATTTGTAATTTTTTTTTCAGAAAACACATGTTTCTTACTGATTCCTTTATAAGTAATACAGCATTGAATACTCATGTAAGCTCAATGAATCTTCCAATTAGATGTACACAAATATGTAATGTTTGTATGTTTGAGATACAAGAAATTTCCTAAAAATATTGCTCTTGTTCTAGAATGCATTCTTAGAAGGATCCTTGTCATGTGTTCTATTCTTGTACACACTTCAGGATGTGTATGGATTTGTAGTGATTAACCATAAAAGCCCAGGAGGTGTGCTTTGGCGCCTGGGAACATCCATAGGAGTACTACTCCAAGGCTGATTCTACCACTGTTCTCCCTTTCACACCTGTTGTTGCTGAGTCTGCATGAGCCATCTATGCCCTCATCGCTATTGTGCTATACCACCTAAGTGATGACATGGGCACCTTCAACGCCAATCTGGCCAGCTGTAGAACGGCTGATCCAATTGGTGGGTACGCAATGTTTCTTCATCACACCACCATTTAAGGCCACGTTGCTCAGATTGTGCTCACCATCCAATTCAACATGCTTCTAATGGATGCAAATGATACAAAAGATGCATACTGGGCTCGAGGGTTCAAGATTCTTCGTGAGCTTAGCGAGGTTGGACCAGGTCCACTGTTTTGCCATCCGCATTATGGTCAACGGGTTAAAACTTGAGCTCTCCAATGTTCTTGGTGATGTCAAGGTACACAAACTGGAGTGTTTTGTGTCCAAATCCGTCCTACCAAAGTCCCCGCTTTGTGTCGATGCTCTTTGGGACTTTACCACGGAGCGCCTTATCACTTCATGGATAAGCCTACAGAACAAGAGACTTGATCGCTCGGTTTTCAAAACGGTTATTGTCCTCACTATGAGGTACTGCCTCTTCTTCATCCTCTTCTTCCTCTACATCCTCTTTCTCCTATTCCTTGCCTTCTTCTCCCACTACCACCGCCCTTGTTTTCCATGGTTACGCGCATGGCAAGGGTTCTGGGAAGGGCAAGTGTAAAGAGAAGGCCACTGCTTCCTCTTCTCACGTTCCTAGCACTGCTGTGTACTAGATATGTGGCTCCACCACATAATGCGCTGACTCAAGCCCTTCTGCTTCTCATAACTTGCATCTTACACAAGCCATGCATGCACAATGGGCCCGTACTGCTGGCATTTCCACGGCCTCCTTCGCCTCCAGCTCCATTACCTCCTCTTTGTTTTATTCCATCATATCTAGTCACACCTAATTCACCATCGGGGTTCCCACGTGTCTTCCGCTTGCCCGGTACCCATGGATCTGGCCACCTCCGCATGGTGCGCCAACCTATGCCATGCTACCTTCCTCCCCCTACGTCACCCCTCCGTGGTGCACTGCTCCCTTGAGTCTCTTCAGCCTGGCCCTTACAACGTCCATGACAAGTGCTAGCTAGAACAATCTCTCCTCTAGCTTCTTCGTCTTTGCAATCAGGGAGGTGAGAGTGTTGCTACGTTGGCCAAAGATTCTGTGTGTCAGATTGACGTTGTCCTTTGTAAGGATCCCTCCGGTCATGTCTTTGGATTGGTGTCTGCATCTGTCCCATGGGTTCAGCACTGGCAGTCTCTTGTTCGTCCTTGTTGTCTTGCTGCCTCTGATCCATCCATCCCTCCTACTACCCCTGTTGGCACCGTTGTGACCTGCAACATTCTGCCTCTTCTGTGTGTGTTAGGGGGCTTCTAGATCCTCGAATCCAAAGCCACCCATCACATGATGTCGGTGCGCTCATCGTGTATCTCGTTAGGCCCTGTTAGGTCCGTTTGCTTTGTTTACACAGGTCAGGTCAGTTGCTTCCTGTTCAAGGCACTGGTGTCGTCCGCTTTTTGGGTCCCAGTGGCGATCTATTGTTGCCAGACATGCTGAACGTACCCTCTTTGGAACTTGGCCTGCTTTCGGTGTTGTCACTAGGCGGTCAAGGAATAGAATTATCTGTAACTCGTGCTTTTGGCACTATTCTGCTTTGTCCCTCTGGTCGCGTTGTCTCGAGTGGGATCAAATGTGACAAGCGCTATTGTGTGCCACTGCTTTCTTCCTTTGCTCCCACTATTTGCAATGCTCTCACACATGGCGTCCCATTGCTCATGCGTAATCTCATTTACCATATCCATTGTCGTCTCGGCCATGCGCACACCGGCGCAATCACCAGAATGTTTTTTCCTCAACCCTACTGTTTGTCTCTCACCTGCCACTTCCCCTTCCCCTTGCCCCATTGACTATCTTGACTGTGCCCAAGGGAAAATGCATCGTTCCTCCTTTTCTTCATCTGAGTCCTAATCTGTTCACCCACTTGATCGTGTCAACGTCAATGTCATGGGACCCCTGCCACTTGACCTTCTTGGTGATGTTGGACGCCATGCCTGATGTCTAACCGTTGATCTCTCCCATTTTGCTAGGTGTTTACTCTTTGTCAGAAGTGCGATGTGTATGCACTTCTCAAATCCTGGCTGCTTCAAGGTGTACGTGCCTACCAGCGATCTCTGTGTATCTGTCCCAGTGATCAAGGTGGCAAGTTCCTCGGACCTACCATTTGTCTTCTTGAGTCAAGCTAAGTGTGTCTGGAGACCTCCGCTTCCTACATATCAAAACAGAATGGTGTCGATGAATGCTAGAATCGTACTCTCGCCAATAGTTTTCGGAGTCTGACTTGCCCACTCTCCGTACGTCTGAGGTCAGTGATGTTGGTACCGAAGTATTAAGTATTAATACTTAAGGCGTGCCTTAAGTATTAAGGCGCCCCTTATTGGCCAATAAGGCGTGCCTTACAACACCTAGGAGAAAAAGTGCCGAAGAAATTCCGAAGAAAAAAAATGTGGAGCATCAGGGAAACACTGGCAACTTCACTGTGACACGTATCATTCCAGAAAACAAATCTTACAATTCTGTATGGAGCATACAAGCCCCAAGTCCAGGCTCAAGTTGGCGTATTGCTCAGAACGAAACCACAAACTGCGTAAGACAAAATTTGGCTGTCTATCGCAGAAAGTGCACGCGAACTGGGTAAGACCAAAAAAAAAACACACACACAAAAAAAAACAAAACAACAATGCCGAGAACGATGTCGCGCGTTCTGCTGTCCACTCCAGCCGTGGACAGCGGACCACGCGACACCAGCCGGCCAGCAGTCCAACTGTTAGCCGGCCGGTAATCTTCACAAGATGTACGGTTGGATGTCGATTTCTCCCCTTTCACGTAACTTTTACGCTTACCTCTACTGTATAAAAAGAAAACAATTTTTTCCTGACTGGACGGACATGTCCCTGCGAGTCGCCTAGGCGCGCCTTGCAACACCTCACAATGAGGTCATTAATTACATAACCTCGGTCTGGAACCATGTCCTCCATGGCCCTCTCCCTCATACGATCACGCCCTTTGAGCTTTGGTATGGCTCCTGTGCTGACCTATGCCTTGCTCAGGTCTGGGACAATGTTGCACCCGTCTCGCTCTCCGACGATTTGAGTGATGGCAAGCTCTCCCCTCATGGTCGGCTTTGTCCCTTCTTGGGCGTGTGTGCGCAGTCAAAGGCCTGACACTTATGGGACCCTGAGATTCTGTACGTCACTGAGTCTTGTGATGCCCTATTTCTTAATCTGTGTTTCTCCATGACCTCAGTCTTCTCTCATCTACTGTCTCCCTTCTGCCGCTCTCTTGGTTGGGATGGGGGGAGAGGGAGTTCGTCCTGCAGTCCCAACGGCTGCTCCTTTGTAGCCCATACATGACCGGGCTCGTGCCCCGATATCAGGTCCTTCGTCCATGCTTTCTCCAGTCCCACTTCAGTCCACGTCGTCCAGCTCCTCTGGAACGCCGTCCTCTGCGGTCATTTCTTCTATCCTGTCTCAGTTAGTGTCTCCTTCTCAATCCTCCACGGCTCTGTTCAGCCTGGTCACCCCTGTCGTGGCCAGTTTACCTGACCCTCCTTTAGTCCATGCGTCTGATCTGCCTCAGCTTGTAGACCCTCATTCTGCACCCGTGTCTCCCCTTGTCCGTGGTGGATGCCTTCGAGCGCTCCCTACCCTCTCCACGACAAGCTCCTCCAAAGCCCGTCAGACTCTGTCTCAGACGCAGTAGCCCCCTAATGTGCCAACCAGCATGTATGCTCTAGGCTTGACCACTGGGATTGTCCATCCCAGTTTTGCTCTTGGCTTTGCATTGCACACAACTGAGGTGGCGTTTGAAGCCGATGTTCTTAGCAGCGTTGCCAAGTGTAAGGTCGTTGTGGCCACCATGCCTATTGAACCCACCACTGTTCAGCAGACACGGACGACATCCAACACCCTACTGTAGGAAGCTGCTATGCGAGAAGGGCTCAAAGCTCTAAAAATCCATGACGTATCACAGCTGGTTGGTCTTCCACCACGGCGCAAAGCAATCGATAACCAATGGATCTTCCACTGCAAACTCAAGCTCAACGTTGTGATTGACAAGTACAAGGCTTGCCTCACTGCAAAGGGTTTCAAAGACTGCAAGTCCCAGGCATTGTCTTCGATGAGACATTCACACCCGTCCATCTTTACACCACAACCCGAGCTCTTATGAACCTTGTGAAATACTATTACTGGGAATTGGAACAGATGGACGTGAATTACAAGTTCTTGCATGGACGCTTGGATGAGGAGACGTATGTGGTTCAACCCTTGTGTTTTATGATGGCACCAACAAAGTCTAGCGATTACGGAAGGCCCTCCATGGCCTAACATAGTCACCCTGGTCCTCAAACCAAGAGATCACTTCAACCCTCGAAAGGGGAGGTACTGACGTACTATGGTAGATCTGTCTCTCGCTGTCAATCCACCGTCAACACCATTTGTCGCCATAATCGTCTATATTGATGAGTTGCTGGTTGCATTGCCTAGTCAGGCGATGAAATCTGTGAAGGAGGCTATGAAATCTGTGAAGTGCCTGTTGCATTCCACTTACAACATGAAGTACTTGGGCCAGCTCTTGTCTTTCTAGGCATGGAGCTTGAGCATGACCACTCCCGCAGCGTCTTCCACGTCCACCAAGCTGCATGCATTTGTAGTCTGGTGGAGCGCTTCACACCCCTGTTTGCGTTGTACCCATTGGGTCGAAGCCAATGACCTCAGTCAGACAGAGGGTAATGTAGACAGTGGATGTGTCGAAGCTCGGGGAGACATTCAATGTAACGAGTTGCCTGCACGTCAAGGATGCCTCATGTACCTTTTGAGCACTACCGGAGTGGATGTCGCCTTTGTGACCTTCCTGTCTCAGTTCTCACAGTGTTCTAGGGCAAGACACATGGAGGCCGTGTTGTGTGTTGCTAGGTATGCACTTTGCACTGTCTGCATTCGTGTTTGCTACCATGCACAACTTTAAGTGGTCATTGATGGTTCCACTGACAACAACTGAACCCACGAGGCAGATGCTCATAGTCGCATTGGCTATTGCCTTTCTTGTTGGGGGGACGGTTGGGAAGAGGATTATGGTTGTGAGGCACACAGTTCTAGTGAAGCGGAGTATGTTGATTTGCGTGTAGAGACGCGTGCGAGTGTCCGGCCATGTTTCCTGCCTCAAAAGCTGTGAGATCCCATCCATTGCATCGCATTGCGTTGTGACAACTAGAGCATTGACGCTTTTGGTGCGCACGATGGCACCCATCACACTCGATCATCCTTTTGTGCATGAGTGTGGCTCTAGGTGGTGTCCAGATTGCCTGGGTCAATACACTAGAGCAAATCGCTGACTTCATTGGGCTTTCTTTCCCTTACAACTTATACCCTAGAAGAACAAGGAAGATCAATCGTGTAGCGTGCTCCCATCCCCTTCATATACGGAAGAAATTCTAACGCAAAAGAGCATGACAGAGTAACAGGGCATCGAATGTGTAGCAAAGGGATGAGTCAAAGGTAGCGTGACATCAAAGTCAATGAGCTTGCCAGCTACTGCTCGGAAATCCTACCGTTGCATTGTGCATGTTCTCCTCCGGGTCACCATGGGACCGAAGAAATGAGAGCATAGCTCATGTCTTTTCCCACATCCACACTCTAGATCGGAGGACATGAGATAAGGACATTTGAAACCCCTGTCTCACTAAGAATCCAGCAGGCGTAGCCTTGCTGCAAATCTGAACTCGTTTCTTTCAAAGCTGTATCACCATCGTACTTCCCAAAAAAAAATTCCTCTATTGCCATCTTTGACCCAGGATGGCTAACAGAGCAATTGTGGTATGACGAAAGCTAGGGTGGAGCTTCCAGTGTCCATGTGTGCATCAATGTCTTCCTCACCACTGTCCAAGCCGCAACCGTCACAGAGCAACCTTAATGCATTGATGGCCGGTTGAATAAGGCAAGGGCTGCGGTTCACCGGGAAAGAAGCAACCCCACCTCAACATTGGACAGCTGCGAGAGTGCGGTGTTGGTGCGTTGGTCATGTTTTTTGAGGGGAGTGTGTGTGCGTTTGTGCATGGTGCAGTGATCAAAAGGCAAGAACATCAAACCAGAGGGGGATGCAGCGTCTCACCCACGCCTATAGCCAAGCGCGTGCAATTGGCACAGCTCAGCCTTTGCAGCGGACACACCTTTTCCGATCTTTTCTGCGGCAAACCGATCCGTGCGGTGCACTGAATGCAGTCAAGCTGTGGTTAGCCATTGCGGCGTGGGAGCCCTTCCTGACGTGCTCAATGCTGCGCACTTGTGCATCCAGGAAACGAGGCCATGGCCCAAAGCTCAGGTCAGGCGCCCCCACCACCTCCTGCAGCGCCCTTAGTCGTCCCAAGCGTCGTCCGCCAGGCCCTCCTCCTTCTTGGCACCCCCGATGGCGGGAGCCATGACCATGTGCCGGTACTTGCTGTCCACAACACGCACCGCTGCGCTGACGGGCGCTGCGTCTGCCACGCCAGCACCGCCCGACTGCATGGAGCTGCGGAAAGCAGCAGCCTGCTCCCTCTCCTTTTGCCGCGCAGCCTGTAGCACGTTGGGAGAGACAGAGAGTGTCGCGATGATGATGGTGACGACGACGACGAGGGCAACGATGAAGAAGAGGATGACGAAGACAATGAGGACGGGAACAGGAGGAAG
>SZWC01006719.1:35819-113243 GCA_023375785.1 Penium margaritaceum | reverse complement strand
CTCGCTCTATCCCTCGAACTCGCTTGTTCTCCCAAGTGAGGAGGGCGAGCGAGGACGAGGGCACGAGGCCACAGGCCTCGGCCCTCGAGGCCTCACGGCCTCTTGGCCGCCGATCGAGCCACCAGCTCGATCGGCGGCCGATGGCTCGCCGGCGGGTGGCCGGCCGGCCACTTGACCGGCCGCCGGTCACTTGACCGGCCGCTGGCCACCCAGCCGGTCGGCCGCCGGCCAGCCGGTAGCCAGCGGGTGGCTGGCCATCGGCCAATCCTCGCGATAGCGAGGGGTGGCTTGCAGCCACCCCCTCGCTATCGCAAGGTGGGAGGGCCGTACTGGCCCTCCCGCTACATTCCTCCCCACTTATTATGAACCGTCCCGGTTCATGACCAACAAGTGAGAATGCCAGGTAGTGAGTTGTCAACATTGCGAAAGAAAATTAATAATTTCAATCACCAGCTAAACATGAACGTGCATGGTACGTAGACCTAAGCTGCAGCTTGTAGGTCAGCACGGCTAGCGGCCTCCCCCCTTTAGGCTGGAGCGTCCGCGCGACAACCATGTTGGGCGTCCCCAACCTCCTATGGTCGCTGTCCATGAATGCTGCCCTGTGGGAATGTTGTTCACTTTTCCGCGTTCAGGTGGTACCTCCTGTTTTGCATCGATCTGTGCGAGCTGCAAGCTCGCTCCAGTACTCGTTGACCACCCCTGTGGGCAACCGAGATTCGGGCTCCCATGAATTATGTTTAGGTCCACAACAGGCCCAATGGACGAGGTACTCCCTGACAACGAGCGACCGAAGAGTACGCTCCCGGTGCTGGAGTAGACGAAGGACCTCGTATTGGCCGTCGGCAGCCAGGACTACTGGCGGTGGCTGAACGGTTCCTTCTGCCGTGTATGGAGCCAGCAAGCTCACATGAAACACGTCATGTATCTTCATACTCGGCGGAAGGAGCAATCGGCATGCCACTGGCCCGATGCGTGCCACAATGGGAAACGGCCCAATCCACTTCGGTAGAAGTTTTCTTGCCCCTGGCGACTTCAACCGAAGGTTTTTAGTGCTATGCAGCACTTTGTCACCGATGTCAAACGACACCTCCCGGCGACCTTTGTTCGCATATGCCTTTTGTCGCTGCCGAGCTGCTTGAAGGTGACCCTTCGCCTCCTGTAACAAGGAGTCGATGTGCTCGGCAAAGGCTTGAGCAGAAGGGACCTGCCCTCCTGTACTCCCACTCTTCACCAATGAAGAGGGTACCACTGGATGCCGACCACTGTTCAACACGAACGGTGTGAACTGTGTGGACTCGTTCACCGAGTTGTTCACCGCAAACTCTGCAAGTGCTAGGAATTCGTCCCAATCATGCATGGCAGGGTCCACGTACATGCGGAGCATATGCTCCAGAGTGCGATTCATGCGCTCTGTTTGTCCATCCGTTTGAGGGTGAAACGTTGTCGACATTTGCGACTCGCTGCCGAAGTACTCGTGCATCTTTTGCCAGAACTTACTAGCAATTTTTCGATCTCGATCGGAGATAATACGCAACGGCAAGCCGTGGTACTTTACGACATCCTCAAAGAAGAGACGAGCGGTCTCCTCTGCGTTTACGTCAGTGGTTGTAGGAATGAAGTGTGTCATCTTCGTCAAAAGATCCACAACCACTAGCATCATGGCCACGGGCCGTGTCCGGAAGACCAGTTAATGAAGTCCATGCTGACGCACTCCCATGGAGTNCCAGGAATGGGAAGCTGCTGGAGGAGTCCAGCAGGCTTCTTGTTACTAGCCTTATTCCGAAGACATGGGTCGCACGTCATGCAATACTTACGGACATCGACACTCCACCCTAGCCACCAATAGTGGTCCGAGAGTGCCTGTCCGGTCTTTCGGGGTCCCACGTGACCTGCGATCGGCGGGTCGTGGAACTGAGAGATAACCTTTGCTCGAAGGTCTCCCGCGTTTGGCACAACAACTTGCTCTCCGTGCCAGAAGATTCCTGCGGCCTCCACCAAGCCGTACTTGTCCAGATTTCGAGAGTCTTGAAACCAAGAATCCACACAGTATCCCATCCGGATCCTGTTTACAAAACCGTTGCAATGGATAATCTCTCGTGGTGGTTGACGCACAGGTGCAGGGGTATCCGGTGGTTGTACGATTGCTGTTGCGATGGCCATAAAACACCCACTGATCTCGGTGGTTGCTTTTATTTCCACAGGCTGTCGGCTTAGTGGATTGGCCACATTGATGCGTCTTGGCCGATATTCCCATGTGAACGAGAATCGACTCAAGTATTCGCTCCAACGCGCCTGTCGTCTTGACAGGTTCGGTTGCGTTTGGAAAAACACCAATGGATTATGGTGGGTCACGACCATCACACCCCCTTCAGCACCCTCAAGGTAGCAACGCCACATCTTGAAAGCGTGTACTACCACAAGGAGCTCTTGATCCCCAGTCGTGTACCGCGTTTCCGCGGCTATGAGCTTCCGGCTCTCATGCGCAAATGGGTGACCGTTCTGCATGAGGACGGCTCCAAGTCCTACTACCGACACATCACATCGAACCTCCCACGGTTGCGATGGATCCGGAAGAGCTAGGACGGGCGCCGTGGAGAGAAGCTCTTTGACTTTGAGAAAAGCGTTCTCGCAATCAGATGTTCATTCCCAACGCATGTCTTTTCGCGTGAGCCTTGTTAGCGGTGCTACCAGGGTCATATACCCTTGCATAAACCGTCGAAAGTAGTTTGCAAGGCCGAGGAAAGACCGAATCTGCCCAACATTTTCGGGGCGTGGCCAGTCCACAACGGCTTGGACTTTTCATGGGTCGACGCGGATGCCGTCCTTGCCGACGATGTGTCCAAGGTACTCGAGCTCATCTTGTGCAAACTTGCACTTGCTCACTTTCGCATAGAACTTCTGTTCCCGAAGGATTGNAGACAAACTGTCCGAGTTGCTTGGCGAACGTTCGGTTCGTTTCTCCTTGGAAAGTTACCGGGGCATTTGTAAGCCCGAAGCATAACACTCGGAACTGATAGTGTCCCATGTGCGTTCGAAACGCGGTTTTGGGCACATCATCTTCCGTGATGCGGATTTGATGGTACCCTTGAGACAAATCCAAGGACGAAAACACTTTTGCGCCTTGGAGTTGGTCAAAGAGGTCCTCAATCCGCGGTAAGGGGAATCGATTTTTAACTCTCATCTTGTTCAACGCCCGGTAATCCACGCACATGCGTAAACCACCGTCCTTTTTGTTCACAAAAAGGATCGGCGCACCGTACGGCAAGCTACTTAGCTCGATCCATTCTTTTGCAAGGTACTCTTTGATTTGGCGTTCGACCTCTCGCCTTTCTACTGGACTAATGCGATACATGGGTCTGAACGGAGGAGTCGCCTCCGGTTGCAGCGGAATCGTGTGGCCCATGTGTCTTTCTGGTGGAAGCCCAGCCGGTGGGTCTTGGAATACATCCGAGAACTCCGCCAATAGAGATCTGATCTCTTGTGGCGTGTCTTCCGTCACGTCGTCCTCCACTTTCTGCAGCTGAGCCAAGAAGTATCGACAACCTTGTCGAATACGTCTCTTGACCTGCATTGCAGACAAGCTGGCATGGACTTTGAGTCGGGTCGGTGATAATTCCGTACTCGGAATCAACGTAAAGCGGCGTTGTCCTTTCCAGTGGATCAAACGCTTTGATTCAAAGCACATTAGAGCCTTGTTGTCACGAAGCCAGGGATCGCCTAGCACCACGTCGAACGGGTCAAGAAGGTTGAGTACCTTTAACGTGACACTGTGTGTGTACCCTTGAATACAAATTTTCGCTTTACAAGTGCCGATCACGGGTACCGTACGGTTGTCATCGACAACAACTGCGCCATTCGATGGCTTGTACTTCAGGCCAACCTGTGGGGTAAAGCCAAGGCTAACAAAAGAGGCGTCCCCTCCAGTGTCAGCCAGTACGTTCACGGGAGCACCAGCTAGGTGTCCTTTGAACTGCATCGTCATGTTGCCTCCACTCTTCCGAGTGAACAGACTCGACAACGGTAAGGCGAGTTTGTGATAAACACGGAATTTGTACGACGGGCGTCGCAACTCCCATGATTCACCCACTCGAGTCCACATCTTGTGGGCACGTGTGAATTCGGCCAGCACCTTCCAGTCTTTAAATTTCACTGGGTCGAAATCGTCGACTAAAGGTACTGCGAATGTGATTGAACTCATCGCTTTGAGGGCGTTTGTTTCAATCACCGTGTTACACAACTCTTGCACAGTGGTTGGTGTCGCCACCACTAAGCAGGTTCAGTCATGCATCTCGTCTGGTGATGTAAGATTTAGTGGGCAATGTTGATCAGCAAGTGCAGAATAAGGTTCAATGAGAGGGGAGAAAACAACAGAGAAAATTGAACTCGTCAAAAACTCAAATTGTTTAACATCCTCGTCTGAAAACATGAACTCACACTCGTGATCCACTTTTACCCCTGAGTGGTCCCCACTGACGTCACTAAGGGGTGGGGAAAATCCGCCCCACGGCCCTGTCCGTTACCACGGCCGGGCCCATTGCCGCCACCGCGACCCTGTCCACGACCTTGTCCGCGGCCTCCTCCTGCACCATCCCCACGAGGTGCTGCTGTTACAGCTAGCGCTGCGGCCTCTTGTCCACCAGCAGCCTCAGGGCACTGAGCCCTAAAGTGGCCCGGCTGCATGCAGTTGTGGCAGAGCCCTTCGCGGAAGGCTGCGTTGCGACGCTCACGCGCCGCCTGCAGCTCGTCATTCTCGCGGCTGCGCTTGTTGTTGGGACCCTTTTGTCCACCAGCCTTCTTGGCTGGAGGGTTTGTCGGCTGCTTGCCCTTGGCCCCGCCTCGCTGTCCGGCTGACCCACCAGCCCCTGCAGCGTCCACGCGCAGGTCGCGCCCCTGATGTGCATGCGCGTTCGGCCGTGCATTAGAGTAGTGTTTCGGGTTCGCCGAATACACTTCGCTCATGTAGTCGCGCAACGCCCTCCAGCTTGTCCAAACTTGGCCAGTGGCTGTCGTGGTGGTCTTGTCCTTCAGCTTCTCGCTGGCGAGACCATCACGCAAGTACTCCAGCAACATGCACTCCGGGTACTTGAACGTCTGAGTTCCATCGCCCTCGATGAAGCTTTCGGCTTCCTCCACGAGTGCGGTGAACTCGCTCAAGTAGGATTTGAGCGAGCTGCCCAGCTGCTTGAAGTCCTTCATCTTGTGGAAGGCGCGCTGCGCCTCCTCATGTTGGGTGCACTTCTTGCGCATGATCGTGCAGAAAGTCTCCCACGGCATGGGCTGCCACTCGAGGTGCGGCTGTTGTGCAGTCCACTCCTTGACAATGTACTTGAAGAGTTTGTCTTCAAGCCGCGTCGTGGCAAGGTCGCCCCACTGACTGAGTGGTGCCTTGTGGACACGTAGGACGTGCTCCATGCGGTTTAGCCAGTCGGTCAGCTTCACGCCCTTCCCGAAGATCTCCACACTGTGGAGGAAGGACGTGTTCATGACCGACCCCGAAGTCGTTGAGGTAGGCAAGTCCTCGCTGCCACCGGCAGTGGCCTCCGCAGCTGCGACACGCTGCACTTGCTGCTGCATCCGCACATGGGTCACGCTCTGCAACGCCTTGTCGAGGTCGTTGCATCGGCGGCTTGCCTCATGGGCGGCGAGGCGCTGCAGCTGGCGATCACGGTCAAGGTCCGTGATGCTCTGCCCGACGTGGGCTAGCAGGTTGGCGAACGCGAACTTGAGCTCTGATGTCGTCAGAGCATCGGCGATAGCCTCCAGGGCCTCGCGTTGCCCGTGCACCCTTACCCACTGCAAGAGAGTACGGTTCGCGTACACGCCTCCAAGGAGCCCCACCTTTCGGAGGAGATTGTCGTCGGCGACGACGCTCGAGTGGGCGCTACCTTGCCCCATTGCGGCCGCATCGTAGGAAGGAGGGTCCGCCCCCATTCCTCCGAGTGGCACCGTATCTCCACCACCGGTGGTGATCTTGAGTCGGCCTGCGGCCTCGGCAGCAAACTCCGCGAGCCTACGACGGTCATCGCGAATTGCCTTCGCGGCAACGTCGTCCGGCTCGTTCTCGCGGGAACTTCCCGTGTGGCTGCCTTCAACGCCCTTGCTGCTTTCGGCAGTCTCGCTGCCGTCGGCAGCTTCAGGCGATGCGGCGAGCGTCTTGCCCTTCTCGAGCAATCGGCTCAAGTTTGTCGCACGACGACGGCGATGGTCGCGATCCTCGTCGCCTTCGCCATCGTCGACGTCGTGCTCGTCGTCGGGTTCCTCCTCCGGAAGATCCTCCTCCATCGCGTCGTCGGTCGCATGGAGGTCGCCCATGTGCGCGTCGACGTGCTCCTCGAGCACCTTTGCGGCCTCCGCACGCTTCTCGGTGTCGCCGAGGTTGGCGTCGGTTGCCTTAGGCGGTAGGGTTGCCCTTGGCGGTCCGGTTGCCTTTGGGTTGGCAACCGTGCTCGCGGCGGCGGCTCCCAAAACTTGGAGTCCGCCGAGAGGTCGTGGTGACGCCGTCACCACCTTGCCCTTGTTGGTCTTAGACGGTCCGGCACTTGCCATCCCGTCGCTCGTGCAACTAGCACGTGAAGGTTGTTGTGAGGATCACCCCACAACAAGGAGGAATGGCCTCCTAAAACGTTGCTCTCACGATCGGTGAGACAATTTCAATTTAAAATTCTATTTTCCTAGGCCGCCACGTCGGCACAAGGTCGTGGGTTTAGAAACTAGTCCTCCTAAGCCGTGACTCACGGCACTTGGTAGCAACTAGGATCTAGGAAAACAGAAAATCATAATACAAGGGAGTGACAAGGAGGGTGAGTACCGCTCACAAAACTAAGCCAAAGAACAAGAAGGCAAACAAGTACAAAGTCAAGAACAAAAAGACTACTTTTCTTCTTGTCTTCTTGCCTTCTTCTCTTCTGGTCTTCCTTGGTCTCTTCTTGCGTCTTCTTGTCACGTCTCGCGCCCCTTGGCGGCGTCCTCCTTGAGCCGGCGGCGTTGGGGGAGCCGCCAAAAATCCCCAAGGTGTCTCCCACCTTCTTTTTAGGGTTCTCTCAGGCCGTGAGAGTCCTTAAGCTTGGGGAGGGGCGCTGTCCCAATTTTTGGATGAAGGGGTTTTGAAGGAGCCTTCAAAATGAGGAGGATTTTGTGGTTTTAGAGGGTGGGAACTCCCCAACCCGCCCCACAAAAATCTTCCTAGCCCCCTGGAAGTGAAGAGAGGCTAGAAGTAAGAGTCTCCACGAAGTAGAGCTTTTTTTCAAGCTCTCTAATGCACTTTACCGCGCTTCAATCCGTGAAGTGTATACGCCGTAGTCCCTTCTGGCGTTTCTACTGCTGCTTGCAGCTGCCGGCGGCGTTTTATCTATGTCGTAGCCACCGTTTCCGTCGAACCCTTGGTCGCGAGGGTCGTACCCTTGGTCGCGAGGGTCGTCTCGCTCTGAGAACCACTGTAACGGGCTGGATCTCCATCTCCTGCTCTGAAGTCGTCGTCAGAGTTCGCAGAATGGCGTTCTCAGTCCGCGTCAAGGATTTACCCCCTTCGCAAGACTGAGGGGCAATCGTCATCAACGACCCAGAGTAGGGAGACTCGAATATTTCGAGTCTCCGGAGGCCCATTTCCATTTTTACCTAACCCCCTCATTCTGGGTCCAAAACGAGGGGATTTTACCTCGAACTCGTGAGTTTACACAAGTTTTCGGGTTTAGAAACTCTAAGTTCGTCCTAAACGAACTCGAGTTTCTGTTTTGACGCGTCGGCGCGAAATCGTCACGTGCGAGGCACGATCGGCGATTTCGCGCCGACTTTTCTCGTGCGCTATTTTCTCCTCACTCCTCGCTCTATCCCTCGAACTCGCTTGTTCTCCCAAGCGAGGAGGGCGAGCAAGGACGAGGGCACGAGGCCACAGGCCTCGGCCCTCGAGGCCTCACGGCCTCCTGGCCGCCGATCGAACCACCAGCTCGATTGGCTGCCGATGGCTCGCCGGCGGGTGGCCGGCCGGCCACTTGACCGGCCGCTGGCCACCCAGCCGGTCGGCCGCCGGCCAGCCGGTAGCCAGCGGGTGGCTGGCCACCGGCCAACCCTCGCGATAGCGAGGGGTGGCTTGCGGCCACCCACTTGCTATCGCGAGGTGGGAGGGCCGAACTGGCCCTCCCGCTACACACCGGCAGCACCAGCGTAGCAGCAGCGGCCGCAGCAACAGCGGCGGCAGCAGCAGCGCAGCAGTAGCAGCACAGGAGGTGCGGCGGCAACAGTAACGCAGTAGCAGCAGCGGCAGCCGTGGCAACAGCAGCAGAGCAGTAGCAGTAGTAGCAGCAGCAGCGCGGGAGGGGCAGCAGTAGCAGCACGCGGCAGTGGCAGCGAGCAGCAGCTCTAGTGCGCAACAGCAGCAGCACCAGCAACAACGTAGCCGCTGCTGCCACCACTGCATCCGTAGCTAGACAACTGCTGCTGCAACTGAGAGCGCAACTATAGCAGCAGCTGGGCAGAAGCTGCTGTGCAGCTTCCGCACAACGTCCGTGCGGCCATCGTGGAGCGGCTGCACGCGCACGCAGATTTGCGAAGAAAAGAAAGAAAGAAAAAAAAGGGAGACAGCAACAATTTTACTTGCTGACGTCATCAGTCGTGCTGACGTCAGCAACCACCTGCTGACGTGAGCACCATACTTTGTNCAGCGTAGCAGCAGCGGCCGCAGCAACAGCGGCGGCAGCAGCAGCGCAGCAGTAGCAGCACAGGAGGTGCGGCGGCAACAGTAACGCAGTAGCAGCAGCGGCAGCCGTGGCAACAGCAGCAGAGCAGTAGCAGTAGTAGCAGCAGCAGCAGCGCGGCAGGGGCAGCAGTAGCAGCACGCGGCAGTGGCAGCGAGCAGCAGCTCTAGTGCGCAACAGCAGCAGCAGCAGCAACAACGTAGCCGCTGCTGCCACCACTGCATCCGTAGCTAGACAACTGCTGCTGCAACTGAGAGCGCAACTATAGCAGCAGCTGGGCAGAAGCTGCTGTGCAGCTTCCGCACAACGTCCGTGCGGCCATCGTGGAGCGGCTGCACGCGCACGCAGATTTGCGAAGAAAAGAAAGAAAGAAAAAAAAGGGAGACAGCAACAATTTTACTTGCTGACGTCATCAGTCGTGCTGACGTCAGCAACCACCTGCTGACGTGAGCACCATACTTTGTCAATTTTTTGGCCGGACAGTAAAAAGTTGCCAGCGTTTCAACTCCTCAAGAAACGCTGATGCTTTTAAATCCGACAAACTTCATTCGTCGCCCTATACTGAGCGACGACATGAGCCTGTCCGACAGCAAGGAGAAGGGACCAGGCAATCCCTCCTCCTCCTCGTCTGGCGTACTAAGTCCACGCTCGGAGGCCATTGAGGACCTGCGCAACCAGCAGAATGAGATGCGTTGTCTCCAGAGAGAGCACACTGACGCTATCCGCACGCTGAGTGAGCTTCTGCGCGCTCAGTCCACGGCCCCTCCGCGGATTTTTGAGGGAGCTGCCGGAGTTGCGGTCTCTACCCAACATTCGGTCCAGGCACCCGTGACAGGCGTTCCACCTGACCCACCACCTGCTGACCTCCTTGATGATGAGCTACTACACGATGAGCCATTCATGCCAGGCATCACGGATGATTCCTAGGAGCATGAGATTCGAGTTCTCTAGGAGCGCCTCCGTCAGCTGCAGACGGGTATCTGACCTCCACCGGTTACCCCGATACGATCATCACCTGACTACCCTGGCGATCACCCTCCCCCAGGAGTTTTCCCCATCTCTCGTCCTCCTCAGCCTACGGTTGCTCTCCACACGGAGCAGCAACCTAAGGACTTTGAGGCACCACCTCCACGGTACATCAGCGAGGATGGTTTCGACTGATGGGAGATCCTGTTTCAGGTGTGGGCTACATCTGAGGGAGTGTGGCCTTACTACCACAGCCCGTACCAGTCCACAGACCCAGCATAGGCACTGACAGCAGCCCGGGCCATGCGCGGACTTCTCTACGCCATGCCACGCGAGACTGCCGTCGACTTCCGCCCCTTCCTTGACGAGACTGGCACAGGCACCGGCGCCAATCCCCATGGAGGCTAGGATCTGGCGTTATCCCTGCTGGCCGCAGAGACGCACGCCACTCGTGCGTCACACATTTGTGCTTTCCATTCGCTTCGCCAGGGGCCTGCGAAGTCTGCAGCGGATTACTCGCAATGCGCTATGCGTATCTACACACGTCTGGGGACCTCAGGAGGCACACAGCTATGGGCGCTTCGAACGATCATGCTCGGTGTTCACTTTGAGTACACCGACATCTTCACATGGTACAGCGACGCTATCCTCGAGCCTTTCTCAGCCACTCTGCAGCTGCTTCCTTGGGCGCATCAGCTTTTCCTCCAGGTGACTTCAGCTCGTGAGGCAGCAATAGCGCATCAGGAGACCTCCCTCACTACAGCAGTCGTGGCATCACCACCATCTTCTCTCCTGCAGTCACCCTCATCCACCTCCACCATGACCACCTCATCTTCCTCCTCCTCTTCGACCCCGTCTACACCCACGCAGACACAGGGTATTGCAGAAGTTGCCCAGGGGAAGAAGAAGAATAAGAAGCGTGGATCAGGTCAGCAGTAGTTGTCATCCAGTGGTAGCAGTGGCCGTTTTGTGCACTGCTACAACTGTGGAGGCGCCCATCGCTACACCGAGTGCCAGCAGCCGCTTGACTGGGCGCGGATCACCCGTGGACTTCAGGCTGCTCATGCTCTTTGTTCCACGTCCGGCGCGTCCCCCGCACCCTCCTCGCAACGTGCGGCAGCCACGACTGCAGCCGTTCCTACGTCCACACTGGCGAGCAGCAACGATCCGGACCCACGTGACCGCACCATCGCCGAGCTTCGTCACCTTCTGGCGCTTCGCTTTCAAGGAGGTGCGAGCGTGTTGTCATCGTCAGGTGGTTCACAAACTGCTTATTTGTTCGTTCCCGTGGCTCGTAATGATGCATGTGGGGGAGCACAGTCAGCATGTGATGATGATGGGCCTGACTGTAGTGACTGGATTCATGAGTCTCATCTTCGTGATGTACGTCGTTCCGCCCCACTGTCGGCTCAGCGTCCCTCTGATGCCGAGTGTTCCATTGCTCGTTGTACAGTGACGTCCACCAGTCGTGACTCCAGTGGCACTTGGATCATCGATTCAGGGGCCACCCATCACATGACGTGCCGTCGTAGTGACTTTGTCGTACTTGGTTCTGTCACGACTGTCCGTTCTGTTCGTACAGGCTCTGGTCAGTCCTTGCCAGTCCATGGTGTGGGGGTTGTATGCTTCAACGGTCCGTCTGGCCCCTTGTATCTTTCTGACGTGTTGTTTGTGCCTGATCTTGAGCTCAGCTCTCTGTGTGTGCCTGCACTCTGATGGGTCTCTCTGTGGAGCACATCGGTGATTCAGCGACTATGACTGCTACTGACACCCGTAGCATTGTCTTGCGTGCTTCAATCATAGATGATTTGTATCGTATCGCTCAGCCCTCCTCCCTTTGCTCTCCATCCTCATCCGGTCGCGTTTTTGTCACTGGTGTTCTATCCTCGGAACACCGGCATTTCCTTCATCGTCGTCTGTGTCACGTGGGCTCCGACACTGTGTCGAAGCTCATTCGGACACAGCCTGCTCTTGGTCTTGACGTGGCTTCTTTCGAGAAGCCACCCAAGACCGACTGTCTTTTTTGCGCTCAGGGGAAGATGCACCGGTGCACCTACCCTGACTCGCGTTCCCGAGCGCTTAGGCCTCTCGAGTTGGTCCACTCGGACCTTCTCGGTCCTCTCCCGGTCGAGTCCCTGGTCAAGAGGGGCCGGTATGTTCTGACGCTAACTGATGACTTCACCCGTATGCAGTGGGTCTACAGTCTGCGTGAGAAGAGTGATGCCGCCCTTGCGGTTTGGCTCTGGCTCGTGATGGCTGAGCGTCAATCTCGCCACACGCTACATACTTTTCGCTCGGATTGCGGACGCGAGTTCCTTGGCGAGATGGACTCCTTCTTTGCTGAGCACCGGATTTTTCACCAGGTCTCCGCTCCTGCTACTCCACAACAGAACGGTGTATCTGAGCGCTTGAACCGCACCATTGAGGATGCGGTTTGCGCCATGCGGTCTGAGTGCGGTCTCCCGGAGTCTTTCGCCTTTGAGGGCTTCGCCTACATGACTTGGGTCTGGAACCGCCTCCCGCATGGTCCACTTCCGGACCATGTTACACCGTACGAGCTCTAGTTTGGCCACCGTGCTGACCTTTGTCTCGCTCACGTCTGGGGATCCCTAGCCTCCGTGTGGTACACCGAGGACCAGCAGGCGTCCAAGGTCTCCCCTCGGGGTCGCCTGTGTGCCTTCATTGGCATCTCCCCGCGGTCGAAGGCCTGGCGTTTTTGGGACCCCACTCGCCGTCGCGTCATTGAGTCCCGTGACGCGCTGTTTTTTGAGTCACTCACGTATCGTGACCTGATTTTGATCACATCCCTCTCCGCAGCCCATGTCCCTTCCTGTGAGGGTTCTCGGCGGATGGGGGAGACTTCTACGCCAGTGACCATCCCTCGTCCGGCTGATGTTTCCGCTCGAGCCCCCTCTCGATCTCCATCCCTTGATGATCCGGCTATCATTGCCGTGGGTCCAGAGATCTCGCCTGTACAGCCTGTTTCACACCCCACAGGTACCTCTTATCTCACGTCTCCTCCTACACCATCACCTGTGTCTGCCGGCACTCCTACTCCTGCGTCTGACCCAGTCTTGCCCACTCCAGTTCCTACGTTGGTTGACACCCCCGCCTCAGTGTCCGGACCAGCCTTGCCTGCTGTCACACCCAGCCCCGTGTCTCCCACACACTCATCTCCTCGCTCGGCATCTCCGGCTGCCTCGTCTTAGCCCTCACCAGCTGTGGTCGTGCCCGTTCCTCTGTTCGTACCTGTCCCTGAGCCTGAGGTGCGCCCCTCGACCTCCGGTTACTCCCGTGAGCCCGGTGGCCCCCTTCGACCACTAAACTCCGCAGCTCAGCGAGCGTCGGGTCCCGGACCCAGGCGTTCCACTCGTAGCATCGCGAGCGGTGATCCAGGCACAAAGGCCTTAGGCCTAAGTGCCCGCACCGAGCTTTCAGAGGTACATCTAGCGTGCCCTGTAGGGCACGACCTGGTCACTCGCGAGTTCCATATCGCCTGTGACGCAATAGCTGATCTCGTGGCCGTCAGGCCCGACACTGAGGCGTGTGCACTCGCCACGCAGAGTTCCCCCTCTATGGCACCTGACCTTGGCACATTGATGGAGGCTCTCTCATCGGAGGATGCCGATGCCTGGCGAGCTGCTTGCGAGGATGAGCTTCGCGCTATCCGGGAGCACAGAGTCTATGAGCTTGTCGACCTTCCCCATGGGAGGAAGGCGATTCAGGTCAAGTGGGTCTTTCGCAAGAAGGTGAAGCTGGATGGCTCACTGGAACGCTACAATGCCCGCTTGGTTGTCAAGGGGTACTCTCAGATTGAGGGAGTCGATTACACTGACACCTTTGCCCCTGTCGGCTGCATGACCTCAGCTCGAGCTCTGTTCGGTGTAGTGGCTCAGCATGATTGGGAACTACACCAGATGGATGTGAACAATGCGTTCCTCCATGGCTCTCTGGATGAGGAGATTTACGTGGCTCAGCCACCAGGTTTTGAGGACGGTGACAAGGTCTGGCGCTTGCGCAAGTCCTTGTACGGCCTCAAGCAGTCTCCACGGTGTTGGAACTGGGAGATCACTGGCACTTTGACTCGCGCAGGATACATACAGAGCGAGGCAGACCCCTCGCTCTTCAACCTACCGACACCCGAGCGGTTCACCGCCATCCGGGTCTATGTTGATGACCTCCTAATTGTGTCTCCGTCCCTGGAGGCCGTGAAGGAGGCCAAGGCTGTCCTGCAGACTGCCTACAGGATGAAGGACCTCGGTCCTGCATCGGTGTTTCTCGGTATGGAGATCGTGCGAGATCGCAGACATCGGACACTGTTGCTGCATCAGGCCCGATATGCACAAGTCATAAGGGAGTGCTTCAGCGATCTCCTTGGTGCAGTGCCATCCGCTTCCACACCTCTTACACCCGATGGGCAATTTGACCTGTACATGGACGATCCTACACAGTTGGGGGAGACAGTGGACGTGACCTTGTACCTTTGTCTCATCGGATCTCTGATGTACCTGGCCACCACCACGCGTCCTGACATCGCGTTCACCGTCAACCTCCTCGCTCAGTTCTCGCAGGCTCCATGTGCGAGAGCCCTTCACGCGACTGTGCGAGTGGTACGGTACGTGGTCTCCACGCCGTACCTCGGACTCTGCTTTCGTCGGCAGTGTTTGGTGGTCCTTGACGGCTACACTGACAGTGACTGGGCTTGGAGTCCTGATGGGCGCAGTCGTACTGGCTACGTGTTTCTGCTAGGTGGTACTGCTTTGTCTTGGCGAAGCGGGAAGCAGGGCTGCATTGCACGTAGCTCGTCAGAGGCAGAGTATGTTGCTTTGGGCGCATGGGCTGTTGAGGCAGTATGGCTGCATCGCTTGTTTCTTGAGCTTGGGCAGTCAGTACCCGCCATTGTGCTGTGTTGCGACAACCAGAGTGCTCTCGCCATTGCGGAGAACTCTGGTGTTTTTCATGCTCGCACAAAGCACATTGCGGTTGAGCATCACTTCGTTCGTGATTTGGTGGAGCGACGCGTGATTTCCATCATGTGGGTTGGTACTGACATGCAGCGTGCTGATTTGTTGACGAAGGCACTTGCTCGCGGAAAGTTCCTAGTGGCCATTCGTTCTGTTGGGCTTCGCCCCGTGCGTGAGAGTGGTTGAGTGTGGGATGTGCGTCTGCGTCTCATCTGTTTGTGTCACTCACTATTGTGTTCGTACCAGTGCTGCACGCGTATAGACATGCGTACCATCGGGTCATGGGGGAGTGTTGTGCTTTGTGCCGTTCTTGTACAGTTTGCCGTGACCACTCGGTCGTGTCCATACTCATGCAGATCCCTGAGGCGGGCGGCCCTGGTGACACCGGCGCGACGACAGGCGGCGGACTACCAGCTTGGAGCTGGCCGACCACTGCACCAGAGCCCCAGATGCCACCTGGACTCTCTGCTGTGTCTTCTACATCTTGCAGGCGTCTTTCGGCAGACTGGCCATGAGGCCTATTTTCATGTTTTTGCATTGTATGCTCACTTTCTGTCAATGGATGCATGCATGTAGCCAAATGTAACGTCCGTCTTTTGATTCTTCACGTCTAGGTTCAGACGGCGTAGCATTCTGACATGTGTGCGCAGAGTTACGGCCAAAACAATGGTTTTGGACCGGTTTTAGGACAGCTCTTGGACCGTCGCGTGCGACACCCGCCGTGCGCCGCGGCAGGTACTTATGCCTTGGACCTGTCATTTGTCATCTCTCTCTGCATATGCTGTATTGAAGCATTCTGACACTTTGCCTTGTGTCTCCTAGCCAAACCCGTGCCGTAGTGTGTACGACCTGTGACTGTCGACACCGTCTGATCAGGCACTGACGCCTAGTCAGCGGCTGCGTTGCTAGGAAGCTTCCACGTATTTTCTCAGTTCCCACTCACGCATTCCCAGTCCCGACCCACACCGTGACCAGTAAGTCAGGAAGCGAGCAGATGAGATGGCGCGAGGGATGGTAAAAGGCTTCCTCCCTTAAGTGGCAGTGACGTCAACTGACACTATGGTTAGGGGTTGAGTGGCAGGGGCGGCGTTCCATTTTCATATGGACGGGTGGCGTTCACAGGCCTTCGCTCGCTCGAATGCTGTCGCCTGGCAGAGCCACCCTCGCTCCAACAATTGCCCAACAATTGTTGGGCTTTGCCTAGACAAATAGCCATCCATGGGGGCATGCTTCATGGACTGTAGTTTGGCAATCATTAAACTAGTGTCATGTCGACCGTAGAATCAGAGGTAGCGAATGATGTCCCACTAGCACAAAAGACATTCCTTTGTGCATGTGCATCGGTACACAATGCAAACACGTCTAAATTTGTAGAAAACTTCAAAACTGGCGGAAACACGTGGGAACATCAATGTTTCAACAAACCATTCCAACATCCAACCGCATCAAAAGTATTCAACGCTAACAACGATTTCCAACGTTTACCAGCCGTGCCCCATATTACGTGTCGGAGGTGTGACTACTAACGATGACTACATGATTAATTTGTGGGTGAAGCGCGTCTTGACTTGAAACGTCCGACCTTTCATGAACCTTTCATCTTGTACGTCGTCCTAACGGCGAGCTTTGCATGTTATGCCAAGCGGAACCTAGATGGTTCCAAGGAAAAGGTGCAAAACAGTAGACGATTCAATGACTTGGCCCAAATGGATCATATGTATTAAGTAGCAAGTGTACTTCCATGACAAGTGTCAGCTTAGTCGAGAACATACATACAATGAAGATAATCACAGTGAGGCTTATGTTGGGTCTTTGGCGCTCAAGTCAAGCGACACGTGCAAGGTTACGCTGTGAATAGCGGCTTGGAAGAGCTCTCGTGAAAAGTCGTGGACTTCAAGAATATCAAGGTGCGATTTTGTAATTGTTTGGCGACGTCAAGAAGTCGACCGAACAATATAGAAAGGGTTCAAAACACACCAGTGCCCATTGTTTTGCTCAATAGATTGGTGGTTTCCGTTGCCAAAAACGGATAGACGGCAGTGTCCAATGTAGAAAACGGAAAGAGGGCACTATCCATAGTCGAAAACAAAATGACAGCGGTGCCCATGTATTTCATTGTGCAAGCGAGAACGGATGAAAACGGCAATTGTACCCACGCCCTTGAAGTCGGACTTCGCTAACTTCGAGAGTAAAATGGACAGTGCGGACATTAACCTTGTTGATGTCAGGAGCAACCCTCTCGAAAGTTTTGGAGTACGCAAGTGCGAACTCCAAAACTTGCGCGTTTGCATGCGCCGCATCTCGCAAATGCCCCCTCCTCCCCCATGATCTGACAAACCCCCTAGTTGAACCGGGGGGTTTGGATTCTATTGTTTTAATTGCCCGGCAGATCCCCTTTCTTTTGTTACAGCGTGCGCCGTATGTCGCAACCCCCCCCCTAATATTAGACAAACCCCCTAGTTGAACTTGGGGGTTTGGATTTTCTTTTGTTTACTTGCCCGGGTACCAGCCGGGGCCCGTGATAGCGGCGCCCGGCAGGTCCCCTTTCTTCTATCACAGCTTCGCCCCATGTCGCAACCCCCCTCCCAATATCATACAAATCCCCTAGTTACGCTAGGGGGTTTGGTTTTTTTTTCTAGCCCGAGCGCCTGCCGGGCCCTACGGTAACGAAGCCAGGAAGATCCCCTTTCTCTTATCACAGCATGCGCCGCATCTTACCACCCCCCCCCCCCCCCCCCCCCCCCCCCCCCCCCCCCCCCCCCGAGCCGACGACAAACCCCCTAGTTTAAATGCAGGGTTTGGCAGGGTCATCGCGAGCTCGTAGGGAGGTTTTGCCACGAAATTCCTCTTGCGAGCTTGCAATGACTGGCGAAGCTCGAAGTCAAAATCCATGTCAATTGTGTTAGATATATGAAACATGTATCAGTCGTGCCTGTTTTTGCTTGCAAGATGAAAAACATGGGCACCACAATCATTTCGTTTGCGACTATGGACATCGTCGTCTTTCCGATTTCCGCTTTGGACTCCGTTGTCTTTCCGTTTCCAACTATGGACACCGCTGATCTATCGACCGAAACAATGGGTACATTTCTACACTGTCCTATGAATGTATCAATATGGTTTGCGACATTTTTCTCATCCTTTCTGGAAAGTGGTCAAATTCGTCATACTCTCTGTGATCAAAACACCATAGGTGTTATGTACTAGACGTACACGAGTTCCTCATCTTTCCGAGTGGGCATTTGTGTCATTACCAAATAGCCCACAGCGGAACGAGAACCCGATTTTCACACCGCCAGTCGAGGGCAGTTTGGCCAACTACCCTTGCCCTCTGACGACCCTTCTTGCACTTTGTGACAAATGTGACCATTTTTCATAATCGACGACAGAAGTGACACGGCCTTTCATTCGATTTCTCGACGCATCGAGAAACATCTGGTGGAGAGATGCTCCTCACCATGGCACGAGCGACTCCAAAAAGGAACACCAAAAGACAAGCCCAAGTGGCTTAGTGGTTAATTGTTTGCACCCCTAGAGGCAGGGGCCCGGGATCAAGTCCCACGAGATGAATTTCTTCCCTGCCTCAAGGGAGGTGGAAAATAGATGCCAGGAAGGTAGCTCAACCTTGAGAGTTCCTCCTTGAGTTTCTAGAAGGCTAGGCGAGGGTCCAGGAAGGTGGCACACCTTCTATAAGGGATGACTTGTTCTACAAGGCATCTAGAGGTGTCTTGGTCTTCCTGATACCTTCCCTCCTACTAGAAACAAGCTGGGGGATCTAGGAAGGGGAAAATGCTTCTAGAGGAGGGAAGGGATGCCTTCCTAGGTGGGAAAAAGGACAGCCAACCAAGGGACACTTTACAAGTCAGAGAATCTGCTAGGAAGCCTCAAACCAGGCACGCCTTGGTGTTTTAGAAAGCTTGATTCAATGGCTATAAAATTCCACTGCTTTTGAGCCTTGATCAAGAGTTTATTCCCAGTCAACCGAGGCCAAAACTATTTCCACACTCTTTGACTAGTTTTTTGCCATACTTTGAACCAGTTGCCCCCACAGTTTCAATATCTCCGAAAACAGTTGGTGGTGTGAACGAGCCACTGCTAAGGACCCTCTGGGGTGCACACTCACCCCGCAGGCCAACAAAGGGTTATGGGCCCACGCCTCTAAGGGGTCTCAAGCCAGCTTGTGTTCACGTTTCCTAGATCGACATGGCCGCCAAGGAGCAAGAGAGCAGCCGCACTGTCCTTAAGTTAAATGGGACATGGTTTTCCTTACGGAGGTCTCGGTTTGATGTCTTCCTCAATGACAAGGGGCTGCTTGAGGTTGTGAAGGGTGACGAGACTGCTCTGCCAGAGACTGGGATGGCTGAGGTAAAGGAGGCATACAAGGAGCGTAACAAAAAGGCATTGGCGCTCCTTGTATCTGCGTTATGCCCGCCACGACTTGGACACATCCACGAATGCACCCTGGCCGCAGAAGCATGGTCAGAACTCTGTTCCATCTACCAGTCAAGCAACCTCGCCAATCAGCTCTACATCTTCAAACGGCTCGTCAACCTCCAAGCCAATGAAGGCGACAACGTCATGGATATCATGCAGCAAAGTGAGTCGCTCGCAGCGGAGTGCGTGGCCACTGCTTGAAAGGTCGACTCTCAGTTGTAAGATATGATTCTCCTTCTGGCCTTGCCGGACAGTTGGACTCCCATTGTCACAATCCTTGGTGGCTGGCCTTCTGACGAGCTGAAGTACCCCAAGGTTGCTGAGTACGTGTGTAATGAGTGGATGCAACGTGGCGGTCGAGAGAGTGCATCAGCATAAGTCCTGCTTACACAGTTCATCCTCACAATGGAGGACGAAGCGACAAGTGGAAGGTTGCCAAGCAGGGCATCAAGAAGGGTGAAAAGAAGGGGGGTGCTTCAATTGCAGCAAGGAGGGCCACTATGCACGCAACTGTCACAAGAAGAAGCCAGACTGGTTGCAACGGGGTGGGAAGAAAGACGAGCAGGCCCTCATGGTGTACAATCCCACCGACTTGGCAGATCCTGGAGTTGCCGTCATTGACTCTGGAACAGGCCGCCACATAATGCAATACGGAAATGTTTTTCACATACGGTGCCTAAGAGAGAAGTAGAACGGTGGCCAATGGTAAAACAGAGGTGGCCGTTGATGAAGAGAATGTCCGCATTGAGTCGATTGTGGATGGCAAACCTGTCATGGGCACAATCCACGATGTGCTCCACATGCCCAACTTTGGGGCAAACCTGCTCTCCGTCAGCCGCCTCACTGACAAGGGACTTGAGGTGCTCTTCACGAAGAAGGAGGCCATCATCAGCAAGAAGGGCAAAGGCGAGATGATTGCGTGTGCTAAGAGGGAGGATGACTTGTACATGTTACGTGCAAAGATCCTCGGTAGCCGGGCTGGGTCCAACGCCACCAATATCGTAGCAAAGGATGAAGGAGACGTGGACCTGTGTCATTGCCAACTTTGCCATATTTCTCCATCGACGGTGAAGGAGATGGCAAAGAGAGAGGTGGTGCGGGATCTCCAAGTCAGTGGCCTTGATGGAACCAAGGAGATAGTGTGTGAGCCATGCATCATTGGCAAATCAACGCAACAACCATTTGTGGCAAAGGGAACGTGTGCATTGACAAAGTTGGTAGTGTTACACACAGATGTGTGTGAACCACTTGAGAGCTCCATCGGTGGAGCTTGCTACTTCCTCACCTCCATCGATGACCACAGCCGCAAACTCTACCTCTATCCCATGAAGCAGAAAAACGAGGTCCTTGCATGCATGCAGGAGTTTGTGACAGATGTGGAGCGGTAGACAGAGTTAAAGGTGAAGGCATTCCAGAGTGACAACGACGGTGAATTTGCGGGCTGCCTTGGGTGGATGAAGAGCAAGGGGTTTGAATGGAAAAAAACGACTCCACACTCCTCGCAGTAGAATGGCATCATTGAGAGAGCAAATCGCACAATCTTTAACATGGTGCGATCCATGTTGAGTGACGCCGACCTTGCACAGCGGTATTGGGCAGAGGCGGCACGGACTGTGGCGTACATAATGAACCTTACGCCAACCAAGCCGCTGAAGGACAAGGAGAGCAAGGTGTGGAAGATGCCACAAGAGGTGTGGAGCGAGAGGAAGCCGGCAGTGGGTCACCTCCGCACGTTTGGTTGCGTTGCACATGCGGTGGTGCAGGCACGCGAGGGGCGGAGCAAGCTGGACCAACAAACCGAGCGGTGTATTTTCTCAGGGTATGAGAGCGGAAGCAAAGCGTACCGGCTCTTTGACCCAAGGAGGGAGTAGGGTGTGCGGAGTTACAACGTCACGTTCGACAAGAAAGCTGATGGACGGACAAGGAGGCAGGTCTCTCCAAGAGGGGAGAGTGGCTGCTACTCCTTGAGGGGGAGATGCCAAAGGACGTGAATGAGGGTGACGTCCTTGCATCGACACCAACTGGAGAGGATTTCCCAAAGGATGGGCGAGCGGTACACTTTATTTCGGCCAGTTTGGATGAGGAATCTGAAGCACCGGAGATGGACGTGGAGGCGGGGAGTTGACCGATGTCTCCAAGGTGTCCAAGGTCTCCAAGAGAGGGGGAGTAGGCGCTTCGAGAGGATGGCACTGAAAGAGGACTGCAATAACAATAACCGCCTCGACAGCCCGCCACGAGCACCCGTATGCGAAGAAGGACAAAGAGGTACGATGCCGACAAGGGCATTTAGAATAGGTTTGCACAAGCCTTCTTCACGAAAGAGGAGCCTCAATCTGTGAAGGAGGCACTACAATGAAAGGATGGGGCTAAGTGGGAGGGAGAAATAAAATTTGAGCTTGCCTCCCACAAGGAGAATGGCATTTGGGAGCTGTTTGACCGGCCGGAGGGCGAGGAAATCATCGGCTCCAAGTGGATCATCCGGAAGAAGCTCATGAAGGAGGGGGAGGTGGAGCGGTATACGGCACGACTGGTGGCAAAAGGGTATGCCCAGAGGAAAGGGAAGCACTATGACGAGACCTTTGCACCATTGGCCAAGTTCGCCTCCATCCGCACTATCCTATCGGTGGCAGCAACACACGACTTTGAAATCCACCAAATGGACGTCAAAACTGCGTTCCCCAATGGTGACATGGACAAGGAAGTTTACATGGAGGTTCTGGAGGCGGTGGATGCGCCGCAAGGGAAGGTGTGTGGCTTCGCAAGGCTCTCTATGGACTGAAGCAAGCTCCACTCATGTGGTACCTCATGGGTGAGCTTGGATTCAAGCGCTGCACGGCAGATCACAGCGTGTATGTGCGTAATCAGGAGGGCTCCAACAAGGCATCGCCATCAAGACGCATTCTCTACGTGGATGATCTCATCTTTGTGTATTAGGATGAGGGGGGAGCTCAAGTGCCCAAAGCAACAACTTGGCAGCCGGTTCAAGATGACAGACATGGACGAGCTTGAGTACTACCTAGGCATCACCATCAAGAGGGACCACAAAGCACACACGCTGGAGATGGGTCAAGAAAACAATGTGCAGGAGGTACTCCGTCGCTACAACATGGAGGAGTGCAACCCCATTGGCACGCCTTTGACAATGACATGTGAGCTAAGCTCGAGCATGGGCCCGAGCACGGAGGACGAGAAGGAGGAGATGGCTGGAGAATCATACCAATCCGCAGGTGGCAGCATAATGTATGCCATGGTGGCGATGCGGCCTGATGTTGCCTTTGCCGAGGGATAAGTGAGCCATTATGTTGCTGCAAGGGCCGCTACATTGGCAAGCAGTCAAGAGAATCATCCGCTACTTGAAGGCGAAGACACAGTCGCAACTTGTGTTTTGAGGGGGACCCCGGTCTGACTCCCTGGAGTTAGTTGGCTACTCTAACGCAGATTGGGCAGGTGATGTTGATGACCGCAATTCAACATCAAGCAATGTCTTTGTGCTTGGTGGTGTAGCGGGTCTTCGGCAAGCCGACAACAGGACTGTGTGGCTCTGTCTAGCACTGAGGCGGAGTATATTGCGCTTGCGGAAGCCGTAGAGGAGGCGCTATGGCTGCGGCGATTGCTCAAGGAGATTGGGGTGCTGTAGAAGAAGCCGACGGCACTCAAAGTTGACAACATGAGTGCCATCAGCCTGAACAAGAACCCTGTGCTACACCGGAGGACCAAGCATATACAGATCCGGCATCACCTTGCACGAGACCTCGTTACAAAGGGCAATGTGGTGCTTGTGCACTGTAGTACAAAGCACATGCTTGCCGATGCCATGACAAAGGCGCAACCCAAGGACAGGCATGATGCTACTTGCATGGAGCTTGGGCTTTCCCAAGCCTCTTGAGTTGCAGGTTGAGCATGGACAGCTACCATGGGTGACGCGCAAGGTGGAGATTGTTAGAGAGATGCTCCTCGTCATGGCAGGAGCGACTGCAAGCCCAAGCCCAAGTGACTTAGTGATTAATGGTGTCTACCTCTAGAGGCAGGGGCTCGAGTTCAAGTCCCACAAGATGAATTTCTTCCCTGTCTCAAGGGAGTTGGAAAACAGATGCCAGGAAGCTAGCTCAACCTCTAGAGTTCCTCCTTGAGTTTCTAGAAGGCTATGTGAGGGTCCAGGAAGGTGGCACACCTTCTAGAAAAGGTGACTTGTCCTACAAGGCATCTAGAGGTGTCTTGGTCTTCTGGATACCTTCTCTCCTACCAGAAGTAAGCTGAGGGATCCAGGAAGGGGAAGAAGCTTGTAGAGGAGGGAAGGGATGCCTTCCTAGGTGGGAAAAAGGACAACTTGGCAAGGGACACTCTAGACGTTATAGAATCTGCAATAAACCTTCAAATCTGGCATGCCTTGGTGTTTTGGAAAGCTTGAGGCCAAAACTATTGCCAAACTCTCTGACCAGTTTTCTGCCATGCTTGGAACCAGTTGCCTCCGAAGTTTCAGTCTCTCCAAAAACAGTTGGTGGTGTGAACTAGCCACTCCTAGGGACCCTCTAGGGTGCACACGCACCCCTCAGGCCAACAACATTGATACTTTAAAAGATGCATCTCGCATCTTCGTCGTCAATCTTTGAAGCCCCCCGATTTCTTGGTGGATCTTCTCGATTGGACCACTCACAATGCGACTCCATACGCGTCGCTCGACAATCGTCTTGACGACCCCGGATATGACTCATTTGCAACTTGACACTTGTATAGAGATGTTCAATCATTTCGACATCCATCATCTAAGTAAACTTACCGATAACTATAAATTGCTCAAGTGTCCTAAATTCTCAATCGTATTCTGCCTCACAACTTCCACCATCTACGCTCCGGTTGGCATAAGAGGTCGGGGCAAGTGACTAAAGTGCAATGGACGGATTGGCGTACAAATCCTGAGGTTGACGCACGGTGGGCCACTGATGTACATATAGAAATACCTACTCAAAGAGTTTACATGGTCCTAACACCTCTTCCCCCTTTAGAAACAACGTCCTAGAGCTTTAGCACATATAGCCAGTGACGGCGATTATAGCCATCAATTGGATGGCCAACATCTCAAACATTTTGTAGAGTTCCCAACTATTGTGCACGGCATCGTGGCTATGCAAACTGACCAGATACTCTGTTGTTTTTTTTCCGCAGCATTGATGTTCGATGATATCTTCATTCACATACTAAGTATCACCGTTTACCTATATAGTTGGCAGAATTGTGACGTCCCTTATGAGGGAGTTTGCACTTGGGTCCTATTACTTCTTCAGCTTGCAAATGTACAATACACGGTGGACCACCATGTTGTCAGGCAGGCAAAGTTAAACACCAAGGGTCTGTAACCGTTCGTTCTTGAACAATCCCAACCAGCGAGGTTTGAGTTATGTAAAATACTTTCCCCGGGGGTTCAAAGTTTGCCAAGCTGGGGAGCATGCTAACCCTAGGCCTGAACACGTCATCGCTGCGATATCGGTTGATCGTTGGCTTCATAGTTGAAAGTGTCTTCGCAAAGATTTACCATGTTTCTTCCAAAGCGCAAGAGAATGTCCTGTAGTGAATTTCAACGGCAAAAATATTGCTCTAGCTCTAAAATCCCGCGGTTGTGGTGGAAATGTTGGCATGAATTACCTTGGACGGGACTTTATCCCTTGNAACAATCCCAACCAGCGAGGTTTGAGTTATGTAAAATACTTTCCCCGGGGGTTCAAAGTTTGCCAAGCTGGGGAGCATGCTAACCCTAGGCCTGAACACGTCATCGCTGCGATATCGGTTGATCGTTGGCTTCATAGCTGAAAGTGTCTTCGCAAAGATTTACCATGTTTCTTCCAAAGCGCAAGAGAATGTCCTGTAGTGAATTTCAACGGCAAAAATATTGCTCTAGCTCTAAAATCCCGCGGTTGTGGTGGAAATGTTGGCATGAATTACCTTGGACGGGACTTTATCCCTTGCGGTGCAAGTGGTAGAGTTGAGTGCAAGTTTGACCGTGGGTGGATTCTTTGCCCAATTGGTACCGTGCAACTCGCATAACGTGCAGATACATTGTTGGAGTGTTTGATTGTCTCGCTCCATCTGTCCGTCTGTTTGAGGATGGAATGCTGCTGATAGCTATATCTGACTACCATAACCTGTCATCTATTCGTGCCAAAAATGGCTAGTGGAGCGGCCGTCTCTGTTGTTGATGATAGTGTGTGGCAAGTAGTGCATCCTCATGATGTGATACAAAGGCAGCCGTGTTGTTCCTTTTGCGACAACGATGTGTGTTGTTGAAATCAAGTGCACCACTTTACGAATACCTATCCACCACCACAATGCTTACATTTTATCCCTTGAGGGTGTCAAGCAAGCACGTCATGAAGTCCATACCGTTGTTGACCCACGGTTTTGTTGGGGTAGGGAGAGGTTGAAGTAGTATGGTGGTCTCGTGCAACAATATGTTTTGCCGCTAACAGTTATCACACAATTTGCACAAGGCTAACACTTTCGTTTGCAGATTTTCCAAGCAGTAGTATTTCGCCAACTTTTGTAGTGTCTCGTCCTTGCTGAAGTGTTTTCTTGGACCACTGTCACAAAATTCCTCCAATAAAATTCTCCATAAATCCTTGTTTGGTGCTACAAAGGACTGTCAAGTGAGACATGCTCACCATTGAGGTTTGTCAAACCAAAACTTTATCTTGTCATACTCGCTAAACTCATCGCAACCCTTTGTAAACAGCCTCATGAGGTACGAGTCTCCTTCTATGAGTAGCGTGATGGTCTCCATTTAGTCTCAATCACCCCAAATTTGTGCACTTTTAAACTTGTGTACACCACACTTTTTTTTTACACGTAAATTCCAAGTTCTTTCCTTGAACTCACCCATATATTATGGAAAATTTCATAGAATATTCCTAGTCGGATTGGAGGACAATTCACCTAATGAAGAGTCTTCCATGTAACTTCTACATGAACTTACACTTGACGAGCTTTTGGAAGAATCCTGGTTGTGTACATGATGTCTTATCACCTCTATGAAGTTTTTCCTCCTTGTACACAAGTGTGCATTTGTATGTCATTGTCATCTTAACTTCTATCCACTCCCTTTTACACTCCCCTTGTATACTTTCCACTGGCCTATGATGGAGGAGGCAGTGGGGGGAGGGTCCAAATGACAAAAGCGTATGAGACAAGTGTCTGAAGGAGTGTATCACTGAAAAGTTATTGTTACAATAACAATACATTTGTGTAAATGATAACATATCCCTTCCACAAAGTTTCTCCTCCTTGTAGATCAAGTCTCGAGCATAGTGGTAGCGGATCTCGATGTGCTTTGTGCGCCTAGAGAGGACGGGGTTATTGGACATGTCACTCGCGCTCATGTTGTTGACCTTGATGACCGTTGCCGTTGCCTGTGGTGCCTTCATCTAAGAGAGCAAGCTTTGTAGCCACTACACCTCTTTACATACCTCAGCCAAGGCATTGTACTTAGCTTTAGCTATTGACAAAGAGACACATTCCTGCTTGCGACTTGCCCGACCGACTGCACCTCCATTCAGCATACACACAAAGCCGGAGGTAGATTTTCCATCATCGATGTTCCCTCCCCAATCAGCATCGGTGTAGCACATGAGGCGGAGTGATGCAGATCCAGCGATGCCTCTAAACTGGAGCCCCAGGTGCCGCGTTCCCTGAAGGTAGCGCATGATGCGCTTCACGGCCTGCCAATGAAATGGACCGGGAATGGCCACAAACTGGCTCACCTGTCCAACATCATGGGCTATATCTGGTCGGGTGGCGACCATGGCATAAATCAGAGTGCCCACTGCAGACTGATATGGGATGCCTAGCATGTCATTTTTCCACGGTTTGTTGGATGGGGACATGAAGGTGGAGAGTTTGCACTCCGAGCTCATGGGTGTGCTGGCAGGCTTGCAATCTGCCATGTCGTATCGTTTGAGGATGGAGTCGATGTATTTTGTCTGGTTCAGGCTGATGGTACCTGTTGCTCTGTCGCGCTTGATGGCAATTCCAAGATAGAAGTCAAGAGGACCCATATCCTTCATCTTGAATCTGCTACTCAGCTGCCCCTTGAGATCGTCTAGCAGCTGCATTGAAGAAGAGAATAGAATCAGGTCATCAATGCACAAGGCGACCAACATAGTCCCTTTGTCGCTCTCATGCACGTACATGCTAGGGTCATTCTTGCAGTGCATGAAGGACTCCTTGGACATGAATGTGTCCATCTCCTGGTACCAAAATCTTGGCACTTTTCTTAGCCCATAGAACGCCTTTACCAATCTGCACACCTTGCCTTTGGGAGCATCAACCCCCTCCGGAACCTCCATCAATACCTCCTTGTCAAGTTTGCCGTAAAAGAATGCTGTCTTGACATCCATCTGGTGGACCTCCATCTTCTTGGCACCAGCAATGGCGAGCATCGACCGGATGGAAGCAAACACCACAGCGGGAGCAAAGTTCTCATCGTACTCTATGCTAGGCCTTTGGGAGAACCCCTTTTCTACCACCCGTGCCTTGTACTTGTCTATCTTGCCATCCTGTTTCTTTTTTACTTTCAGCACCCACTTGGACCCCACAACGTGACCCCGGGCAGGTCTGTCCACCAACACCCATGTCCCATTCTCCTTAATGGAGCTGAGTTCAGTGCGAGTTGCTTCATCCCACTCTGCTTTGTTAGGCCGAATGAGTGCTTCTGCAACAGACGTTGGCTCCTCTTGAACCAAGAATGAACAGTTGAAGCCTGTCCATTCATCCCTATCTACGTCGTAATCTTGTCGAGGTACTTCGAGGCGTGAACTGTTCCTTGAATATGGTGGCTGGTGCTCTTGATGTGGAGGATGGAGGTCTGGTTCATTGTTGATGATGGGAGAGGCATCCTCTTCATATTCCGGAGGATCGGATACGTCCGAATCAGAGTCTGATTCTTCCAAGTCATCTTCATGAGCTCATCTCCCTGTTGCAACACCCATCCCATGCAATTGTGCTGGTGCTTTGTCTCCCTCCTCAAGGAGAGTGAGCCACTCTCCCTGTTTTGGAGTGTTCTCAAGTTCGAGAAGCTCTCCCTTACTTGAAGACATTTCGTGGAAATCCACATCTTGCTGCAGATGACCTCCTTGGTCCCACAGTAGATAAGATTTATGGGCGGTGTCATAGCAGATGAGAAAACACTTTCGTGCTCTTGCATCGAGCTTTCCAGTGCCCTCACCGACCTGGACCTTAGCAAAGCCAATGCAACCGAACACCTTGAGGTGGGAGGCGTCTGGCTTCCTGCTTGACCATGCTTTTTGAGACGTCATCCGCTATCATGTCTACTTCTTCTTGCCTCTCCTTCACACAGCTGCTGCAGGTGTGAGGTTCACAAGAAAGGTAACCGTACAAGCTGCTTCTTCCTAGAACTTGGGAGGCAGCTTGGCGTCAAAGAGCATGCACCTTGTCATGCACAGGAGGGTCTGGTTCATCCTCTCTGCTATGCCATTAGTTTGAGGTGAGTAGGGGGTAGTTTTCTGGTGTTCAATGCCCTGCAACTTTAGCCACTCCCTACAGGCTTCGTACTCTCCCCCATTGTCTATCTTGAATGCTTTCACCTTCTGTCTACTCTGTTGCTCAACCATAGCAATAAATGCATGCATATTCTCCTTCACCTCACTTTTCTTCTTCAGAAAGTATATCCAAACTTTGTGGCTGTTGTCGTCGATGCATGTGAGGAAAAATCTGCTGCCTCCATTTGACAATATGCGAAAGGGACCACACACGTCAGAGTGGATGAGATCAAGAGGTGCAAGAGCATGCGTGCCATTCGGCTTGAAGGGTTTCCTTTTGCCTTGCCTTGAAGGCATGGCTCACACATGATCCCGGCTCCCTCCGCCTCATCACCTAGCCCCATCCCACGCACTAGCTCTTGATTTCCCATGAGCTCTGATGTGCGATGAGCCACGTGCCCAAAGCGCTTGTGCCACAAGTTCTCAGAGGATGCACACATGCTAGAATGAACAGCCGGGGTGGTTGCATTTGCTTCCGGTTTTATTGTCGAATCATCTTCTGCCAGTGCTTCCGTTGTTCCAACATGTCCTTTCTCATCTGAGTCTGCATCGCTGCTCTCCTCGTCATCACTCCCAACCAAAGACTTAGCGTTGAAGTTGTCGTTTTGGTCTGCAAGATGTAGAGTCCATCAACGCGAGGAACCTGTGCGACAACCTTCTTGGCTGAGTAGGAGATGTTGATTTCCTTAGTAGGGACTATCACTGCTTCCTTCCCTATGAAGACCGCTGTCATGCCATGGTCAGTTATCTTAGAGACGTATAGCAGGTTGGCTGTGAAGGAGGGCAAGTAGACCACCCCCTCTTGGTTGAGGTCGGAGTCTCCACGGTTGACACCCACTATGAATAGCTTGTCACCAAGCCCCTCAGCTGCCTCAACCTTGCCGTTGGCGACTTTGGAGTTCTTGTTGCATGGAGCAAGAGAGATGAGGTATCTCTTCTCATAAGTGGTGTGCTTGTTTGTGCCCGAATCAAGGCCGTAGGCTCCTGGCCTGAGTATCGCCCTCCCTTTGTTGGAGGAACACTCAACCATCAAGCTTGTAGGATCCTTCCCACCATTTCTCCCTCGCCATTCATTTCCGTCTCCTCCCTCTCTCTTGGGTGCACGACACTCTTGAGCTCAGTGTCCATCCTTGCCACAATTATGGTAGTTCCCTGGATGCTTTGCATCCCTTCCACTGTTGCTAGTGCTGATGTTTCCCTTGTACCCAGCGGAGGAGGTATTTTGGCAGGTGTCGCTACTTTGTGAGGCAAAGGAAGCCATGTTTGCTCCACTGCTGCTATGACGCATGGCTTCATTTTGCACATGTGGTGTAGGAAACTAGATCTTTAGTCCACCCTCCAATCACCGTTATCATCGGGCCCCAGCTTTCCGGCAGTGTCATCAGAAAAATCATAGCCTGAATATCGGATTTCAGGTCCCATCCCATGCCGGTGGCTTGTTGCAAGAGCTTCTCAAACTTCTACATAAAGGCGGAGACATCCTCCCCTTCACCAAGCCTCATGCTAATAAGGTTTTGTAGAATGAAGAGACGGTTGGAAAGTGAGGAGGATTGAAACACCTTGCCAAGTTTGGCGTATGCCGCGACTGCCACTATATAACCGCTGATGTGTGAAAGGAATTTAGGGTTGTATGGAGAACACAAGAATGGCGAGAGCCTTCTTGTTGAGCTTAACCCATGCCACAAGGTCAGCACCCTCCTCCTTTGGTGCTGGGATAGATCTGTCAAAATGTACTAGCAGATCTCTGTCATCCATGATGATCTCAAACTGCCACTTCTAGAGCGCAAACCCCTCTCCATCAAACTTGAGGATGGGCGAATGATTCCCTCGTTCCCCTGCCCTTGCCATCCCTACAACTACAAGTGCTACAGTTGCCAAAACGTTTGTTGATGCCGATGAACCTGTGTTTGAGGCCGTTGTAGGCTGTTGGTGAGAAGAGGCAATTGCTGCCCCTATTCACGTTGGCCGTTGTAAGCAGATGTAGGCTGATGTAGGCTGATGTCAGCTCCCAAGGTAGAAAGGTGCAGATGTGTTGCATTCCCCTCTTGCTGATGTTGCCCTGCAAACAGAGGAGTTGGATGAGAGCGAAGGCGCTCTCACTGCTTGTGACCTTAGCGGTTGCGTGCGTGAAACTTCCCTAACCAGAGGAGTGGATCCATAACCCTTTGTAAGCTACTGAGCTAACACCTCTGGCGGAGAAGCCGCGAAACCGAAAAGCTCACACAGGTTTTTAGGCCTTCCTCCTCTGTTGACATGTGTCATGCACCCCAAACTTAATCAGGCATACACTTCACCTTCACGAGCACTAACGCCTTAGCATTACATCTCAAGAAGAGCTCAAGTCGTCAACACGCAAAAGAGCATCAAACAAGGGTTGATTGATCAGCATGCAAGACAAGTCATTTCATAGTCATCTTTCCAGTCCTAGATGTAGCGTACGGACCGTTTTTAGGATTAAAAATGGTCTTGAAATGTTTACGGGATGTTTCGGGGTCTTGATATTGGAGTCTCGAGGCGCCTTTGTCCGTAAAACACTATACGGGCTAGAGTCTTGGTCGACTCTAGCTTGGAAATACCTCGTGTGTGGATTTTGGGCGAGTGGAGTGTCGCAATTGAGATTCCATCGCGTCACTCCTCCACCACCCCTAGTGCGCCGCTAGGGTCCTGTTCCACGTGGCTTTGCCACGTGGAACGATTAGGAGTAGAATTCATGATTTGCATGTCCACGCCCGATGACGACCGTGTCCGTTATTGGGGCGACTCGAGGGTTTTTCCAGGGGGTTCTTGAGGACACGGAAAATCCCCCCGCTTCTTCTTCTCCCAATAGGGTAGTTCCCCCGCAAAATTTTGCGGCACCTCTCGCCCAAAACAGTGCCAACCCAGTCTCAGCTAGGGACCGGGAAGATTTAGCTTTAGCTCAAATGGTGCGGCTAGCTTGTGCGGCTTGCGTCTGATTAGCTAGTTGGTGAGGTAATGGCGTACCAAGGCGACGATCAGTAGCTGGTCTGAGAGGATGATCAGCCACACTGGGACTGAGACACAGCAGTGGGGAATTTTCCGCAATGGGCGAAAGCCTGACGGAGCAATGCCGCGTGGGGGAACAAGGCCCACGGGTCGTAAACCCCTTTTCCCAGAGAAGAAGTCCTGACGGTATCTGGGGAATAAGCATCGGCTAACTCTGTGCCAGCAGCCGCGGTAAGACAGAGGATGCAAGCGTTATCCGGAATGATTGGGCGTAAAGCGTCTGTAGGTGGCTTCTTAAGTCTGCTGTCAAATCCCAGGGCTTAACCCTGGCCAGGCGGTGGAGACTACTAAGCTTGAGTACGGTAGGGGCAGAGGGAATTTCCGGTGGAGCGGTGAAATGCGTAGAGATCGGAAAGAACACCAAGGGCGAAGGCACTCNCTAATACCCCATAGGCTGAGGAGTAAAAGGAGGAATCCACCAAGGGAGGGGCTTGCGTCTGATTAGCTAGTTGGTGAGGTAATGGCTTACCAAGGCGACGATCAGTAGCTGGTCTGAGAGGATGATCAGCCACACTGGGACTGAGACACGGCCCAGACTCCTACGGGAGGCAGCAGTGGGGAATTTTCCGCAATGGGCGAAAGCCTGACGGAGCAATGCCGCGTGGGGGAACAAGGCCCACGGGTCGTAAACCCCTTTTCCCAGAGAAGAAGTCCTGACGGTATCTGGGGAATAAGCATTGGCTAACTCTGTGCCAGCAGCCGCGGTAAGACAGAGGATGCAAGCGTTATCCGGAATGATTGGGCGTAAAGCGTCTGTAGGTGGCTTCTTAAGTCTGCTGTGAAATCCCAGGGCTTAACCCTGGCCAGGCGGTGGAGACTACTAAGCTTGAGTACGGTAGGGGCAGAGGGAATTTCCGGTGGAGCGGTGAAATGCGTAGAGTTAATCGCCGTGACGCGTCTCAGCCAAAATGGTTGAGGCGGCCAGTCACTTGGCCTTTTTGGACTGACTAATCTGAGGGCTTTCGTTCCGGTCCGCAGTTAGTCCCAAAACGGCCAGTGCCGTTACACTGGTGTGAGAGCCAGAGCTTCTGCAAAAATTTCAGATTTTGAATCGAACCGTCCGTTGCATCTTGCCGACGTTGAACGTCGGCCGTCGATGAAGTGTTTTCAACGAGAGGTTATAAAAAAAAATGCCCGACTGGCAGCATGTCGAGCTCACGCGAGCGAGTGATTACCGCAACAACAAAAAAAAGGGGGCCACGGCCGGTGGCCGATGGCGGCGTCCAAATGGCCCCCGCGGGGCCGGCCGGAGTGAGCAAGCAAGCTTGCACCGGTGGGCCGGACTGGCCCGTCGGGGCCTTCCGTTCCCCTCTCTAACGGCGAGCCAACGACCCACGAGGGAGGGGAGGGAGAGTTCTCTCTCCCCCCCCTCTTGTGGGTCGACGGCCCACGGGGGAGGTGAGGGGCGACCCCCCCCCCCCCCGTCCATGGCATCGACGGCCCCAAGGGGGAGGTGAGGGGAGAGCCCCCCCCCCTTCGTCCATGGCGCCGACGGTGCTAAGGGGGAGGTGAGGGTAGAGCCCCCCCCTCCCCTCGTCCATGGCACCGATGGAACCACGGGGGAGGTGAGGGGCGATCCCCCCCCCCCTCGTCCATGCCACTGACGGCGCCACGGGGGAGGTAAGGGGCTACCCTCCCCCCCCCCCCTTGTCCATGGCGCCGACGGCACCACAGGGGAGGTGAGGGGCGACCCACCCCCCCTCATCCATGGCACCGATGGCGCCAAGGGGGAAGGTGAGGGGAGAGCCCCTCCCCTCTTCCATGGCGCCGTCGGTGCCAAGGGGAGGAGGGAGGACGGCATCCCTCCCCCCCCTTCCCACGGTGCCGATGGCACCAAGGGGAGGAGGGAGGACGACCTCCTCTCTCTCCCCCCCCCTCACGGCGCCGACGGCGCCAAGGGAGGAGAGGCACCGTCCGCCCTCTCTCCCCCCACCTGACGGCGCCGACGGCGCCAAGGGGAGGAGAGGGGGCGTCCTTTCTCTCTCTCCCCCTCGCAAGACGACGATGACACCAAGGGGACGAGGGAGGACGTCCTCCCTCCCCCCCCCCCATCCTACGGCGCTGACGGCGCCAAGAGGAGGAGTGGAGGTGCCCTTCCTCTCCCCCTCCCCTCGCACGGCACTGACAGCACATGAGGGGAAGAGGGGAGCATTCCCCCCCCCCACCTTCGTGCGGGCTGGGCTAGAGGAAGGCAGGAGGGAAGCTTCCTCACTTCCCCTCCCTCTGACAGTAGATGGGGGCCCCACAGACAGTGATGTTTGGGTAGAACACGGTGACCTCTGATTTTGGCATGCGTTGCTACTTCAGTTGGTGGAGAAGTTGCCATCTGGTGAGTGTGCCAGAGTTCGGTTCCTTGGCTAGCTGCCGCGTCTGTTTTGCCAAACTACCCACATTTTGGGACCCGGTGGGTTCCACACAAAATGGAGGACAGATTCTTCATTCAGAGTCCGAATGAGGTGCCGTAAAAAGCGTTTTGAAGCTCAGGACGAGCTCTAGTTTTACAATAACAATATATATACATATATATGTATATATAATGTTCCCCCTCAGTGTTCCAAGCACCTAGGGTGAGGACGACTTCCTCGATAGGACCCGGGTTTGGCCTTGTTGGTCATAGGTTCATCGCTGTAGAACGGTCATAAGCTCCGGTCGAGCTATCTAAAACCAAGTGCTTGAATTGATGTTTTTGTTTATGTCATTCAATGTAGGGGGAGGGCCGGTTTGGCCCTCCCTCCTCGTTGAAGCGAAGGGCGGTTGCGCACCACCCCTCGCGTCAGCGCAGGCTGGCCGACGGCCAGCAATTCGCTGGCCGTCGGCCAGCTCGCTGCCGGCCGGCTGGACGGCCGGCGGCCGGCCAAGCAACCGGCCGGTCACTGGCCGGCCAGCCGCCAGCCGCCGATCGCAGCCTCAGCCCGATCGTCGGCTGAGGGGCCACGAGGGCCTCGAGGGCGAGGCCTCGTGGCCTCGTGCTCTCGCCTCCCCTCGCCCTCCTTGCAAATGAGCAAGAGAGGATGAGGGATAGGGGGAGCGAGGGTGAGGTCGAAAACAGCTGGCGCAAAATCGCCAGCGTGACTCGCACGCGACGATTTCGCGCCAGAACGACAAAACATAAATCGAAGTTTGCTTACGACGTACTTCGACATAAACAAATAAAATCACTCGTGCGAACACACAAGTTCGAGGTAAAAACCCCCGGTTTGGGTCCCAAAACCAGGGGTTTGGTTAAAAACGGAAATGGGCCTCCGGAGACTCGAAATACTCGAGTCTCCCTGCTCTGGGTCGTTGATGACGATTGCACCTTAGTCTTGCGAAGGGGGTAAACCCCTGACACGGACTGAGAACGCCATTCTGCAAACTCCGACGACGACTTCAGAGCAGGAGCTGGAGACTCGCGACTAAGGGTTCGACGGAAACGGCGGCTACGTCACATGTAAAACGCCACCGGCAGCTGCAAGCAACAGCAGAAATGCCAGAAGGGACTACGTCATCCATACTTCACGGATTGAAGCACCGTAAAGTGCGTTACAGAGCTGGAAAAAAGTTCTACTTGGTGGAGCCACTTCCTTCCAGCCTCTCCACAATTCCAGGGGGCTCGGAGGATTTTTATGGGGCGGGTTGAGGGAGTTCCCACCTCTAAAGCCACAAAATCCTCCTCATTTTCAAGGCTCCTTCAAACCTCCTTCATCCAAAAATTGGGACAGCGCCCCTCCCCAAGCTGAGGGATTCTCACGGCCTAAGAGCACCCTTAAAAGAAGGAGGTTGACACCTTGAAGATTTTTGACGGCTCGCCAACGCCGCCGGCTCAAGGGAGACGCCGCCCAAGAACGCGAGAGGCGTCAAGAAGCGTGAAGAGAAGACCAAGGAAGAAAAGAAGACAAGAGGAAGACAAGAAGTTGGAAGAGAGAGTGAGAGACTCGCTAGGAATTGTTAGAATTCCTCGTCTCATTGTTTACTCTTGTTTTGTGAGCGGCACTCACATTCCTCCTTGTTCTATTGTCTTGTAACTTTCTCTTTTCCTAGGTACTAGTCATTGCTAATGGCCGTGAGTCACGGCTTAGGAAGTCTAGTTCCAAAAACCACGAACTTGTGCCGACGTGNCTGAAGCTGCAGACGGCAGCGAGACTGCTGAGAGCAGCAAGGGCGTTGAAAGCAGCCACACGGGAAGTTCCCGCGAGAACTAGCCGGACGACGTCACCGCGAAGGCAATTCGCAATGACCGTCGTAGGCTCACGGAGTTTGCTGCCGAGGCCGCAAGCCGACTCAAGATGACCACCGATGGTAGAGATACGGCACCACTCGGAGGAATGGGGGCGGACCCTCCTTCCTACAATGCGGCCGCAATGGGACAAGGCAGCGTCCACTCGAGCGTCGTCGCCGACGACAGCCTCCTCCGAAAGGTGGGACTCCTTGGAGGCGTGTACGCGAACTGTACCCTCTTGCAGTGGGTAAGGGTGCACGGACAACGCGAGTCCCTGGAGGCTATAGCTGATGCTCTGACGACATCAGAGCTCAATTTCGTGTTCGCAAACCTCCTAGCCCACGTCGAGCAGAGCATCACGGACCTTGACCGTGATTGCCAGCTGCAGCGCTTGGCCGCCCATAAGGCAAGTCGCCGTTGCAACAACCTCGACAAGGTGTTGCAAAGCGTGACCCAGGTGCGGATGCAGCAGCAAGCGTAGCGTTCCGCAGCTACGGATGCCACTCTCGGTGGCAGCGACGAGATGCCTACCTCGACGACTTCGGGGCCGGTCATGAACACGTCCTTCCTCCACAGTGTGGAGATCTTCTGGAAGGGCGTGAAGCTGACCGATTGGCTGAATCGCATGGAGCACGTTCTACGTGTCCACAAGGCTCCACTCGGCCAGTGGGGTGACCTTGCCACGACGCGGCTTGAAGACAAACTCTTCAAGTATGTGGTCAAGGAGTGGAGTGCACAGCAACAACACCTCGAGTGGCAGCCCATGCCGTGGGAGGCCTTCTGCGCGATCATGCGCAAGAAGTGCACCCAACGTGAGGAGGCACAGCGCACCTTCCACAAGATCAAGGACTTCAAGCAGCTGGGCAGCTCGCTCGAATCCTACTTGAGCGAGTTCACCCACTCGTGGAAGAAGTCGAAAGCTTCACCGAGGGCGATGGGACTCAGATCTTCAAGTACCCGGAGTGCATGTTGCTGGAGTATTTGCGTGATGGTCTCGCCAGCGAGAAGCTAAAGGACAAGACCACCACGACAAGCATTGGCCAAGCTTGGACAAGCTGGAGGACGTTGTGCGACTACATGAGCGAAGTGTGTTTGGCGAACCCGAAGCACTACTCTGATGCACGGCCAAACGCACGTACACAGCAAGGCCGCAACATACACATGGATGCTGCAGGGGCTGGTGGGTCAGCTGGACAGCGAGGCGGGGCCAAGGGCAAGCAGCCAATAAACCCTCCAGCCAAGAAGGCTGGTGGATACAAGGGCTCCTACAACAAGCACAGCCGCGAGAATGACGAGCTGCAGGCGGCGCGTGAGCGTCGCAACACATCCTTCCGCGAAGGGCTCTGCCACAACTGCATGTAGCCGGGCCACTTTAGGGCTCAGTGCCCTCAGGCTGCTGGGGGTGGACAAGATGCCACGGTGTTAGCTACAGCAGTAGCACCTCGTGGGGATGGTGCAGCAAGAGGCCGCGGACAGGGTCGTGGACAGGGTCGCCGTCGCGGCAATGGGCCCGGCCGTGGTAACGGACAAGGCCGTGGGGTGGGTTTTCCCCACCCCTGAGTGACGTCTGTGGGGACCACTCAGGGGTAAAACTGGATCACGAGTGTGGGTTCATGTTTTCAGATGAGGATATTAAACAATTTGAGTTTTTGACGAGTTCAAATTTCTCTGTTGTTTTCTCTCCTCTCATTGAACCTCATTCTGCACTTGCTGACCGACATTGCCCACTAAATCTTGCATCACCAGACGAGATGCATGACCGAACCTGCTTAGTGGTGGCGACACCTACCACTGTGCAAGAGTTGTGTAACACAGTGATTGAAGCAAATGCCCACAAAGCGATGAGTTCAATCACGTTTGCAGTACCCTTAGTCGACGATTTCGACCCAGTCAAATTTAAAGACTGGAAGGTGCTAGCCGAATTCACACGTGCCCACAAGATGTGGACATGAGTGGGTGAATAATGGGAGTTGCGACACCCGTCGTATAGATTCCGTGTTTATCACAAACCCGGCTTACCGTCGTCGAGTGTGTTCACTCAGAAGAGTGGAGGCAACATGACAATGCAGTTCAAAGGACACCTAGCTGGTTCTCCCGTGAACGTACTGGTTGACACTAGAGGGGACGCCTCTTTTGTTAGCCTTTGCTTTACCCGACAGGTTGGCCTGAGGTACGAGCCATCAAATGGCGCAGTTTTTGTCGATGACAACCGTACGGTACCCGTGATTGGTACTTGTAAAGAAAAAAATTGTATTCAAGGGTACACACAAAGTTTCACGTTGAAGGTACTCAACCTTCTTGACCCGTTTGACGTGGTGCTAGGCGATCCCTGGCTCCGTGACAACAATGCTCTAATGTGTTTTGAATCAAAGAGTTTGATCTGCCAAGAAGGACAAAGCCGCTTTACGTTGATTCCAAGTACGGAATTATCACTCACCCGACTCAAAGTCCATGCCAGCTTGTTTGCTATGCAGGTCAAGAGACGTATTCGACAAGGTTGTCGATACGTCTTGGCTCAACTGCAGAATGTGGAGGACGACGCGACGGAAGACACGCCACAAGAGATCAGATCTCTATTGGCGGAGTTCTTGGATGTATTCCAAGACCCACCGTCTGGGCTTCCACCAGAAAGACACATGGGCCACACAATTCCGCTGCAACCGGAGGCGACTCCTCCGTTCAGACCCATGTATTGCCTTAGCCCAGCACAAAGGCGAGAGGCCAAACGACAAATCAAAGAGTACCTTCCCAAAGGATGGATCGAGCCCAGTAGCTTACCGTACGGTGCGCCGATCCTTTTTGTGAACAAAAAGGACGGTGTTTACGCATGTACATGGATTACCGGGCGTTGAACAAGCTGACGGTGAAAAATCGATTCCCCTTACCGCGGATTGAGGACCTTTTTGACCAACTCCAAGGCGCAAAAGTATTTTCGTCCTTGGATTTGTCTCAAGGATACCATCAAATCCGCATGACAGAAGATGATGTACCCAAAACCGCGTTTTGAACGCACATGGGACACTATCAGTTCCGAGTGTTATGCTTCGGGCTTACAAATGCCCCGGCAACCTTCCAAGGAGAAATGAACCGAACGTTCGCCAAGCAACTCGGGCAGTTTGTCTTGGTTTACCTAGATGACATCCTGGTTTTCTCCAAATCAATGGAAGAGCACATAGAACATCTGCGTGAAGTTCTTGCAATCCTTCGGGAACAGAAGTTCTATGCGAAAGTGAGCAAGTGCAAGTTTGCACAAGATGAGCTCGAATACCTTGGACACATCGTCGGCAAAGACGGCATCCGTGTCGACCCACGAAAAGTCCAAGCCGTTGTGGACTGGCCACGCCGCAAAAATGTTGGGCAGATTTGGTCTTTCCTCGGCCTTGCAAACTACTTTCGACGGTTTATGCAAGGGTATTCGACCCTGGTAGCACTGCTAACTAGGCTCATGCGAAAAGACGTGCGTTGGGAATGGACACTTGATTGCGAGAACGCATTTCTCAAAGTAAAATAGCTTCTATCCACGGCGCCCGTCCTAGCTCTTCCGGATCCATCGCAACCATGGGAGGTTCAATGTGTCTGTAGTAGGACTTGGAGCTGTCCTCATGCAGAACGATCACCCAGTTGCGTATGAGAGCCGAAAGCTCATCCCCGCAGAAACGCGGTACCTGACTGGCGATCAAGAGCTCCTTGCGGTAGTACACGCTTTCAAGATGTGGCGTTGCTACCTCGAGGGTGCTATAGGGGGTGTGACAGTTGTGACCGACCATAATCCATTGGTGTTTTTCCAAACGCAACCGAACCTGTCAAGACGGCAGGCCTGTTGGAGTAAATACTTGAGTCGATTCTCGGTTCACATGGGAATATCGGCCAAGACGCATCAATGTGGCCGATGCACTAAGTCGACAGCCTGTGGAAATTAAAGCAACCACCGAGGTCAGTGGGTGTTTTATGGCCATTGCAATAGCAACAGTACAACCACCAGATCCCACTGCACCTCTGCGACAACCACCGCAAGAGATTATCCATAACAACGGTTTTGTAAACACGATCCGGATGGGATACTGTGTGGATTCTTGGTATCAAGACTCTCGAAATCTAGACAAGTATGGCTTGGTGGAGGCTGCGGGAATCTTCTGGCACGGAGAACAAGTTGTTGTGCCAAACTCGGGAGACCTTCGAGCAAAGGTTATCTCCTAGTTCCACGACCCGCCGGTAGCAGGTCATGTGGGACCCCGAAAGACTGGACAGGCACTCTCAGACCACTATTGGTGGCCAGGGTGGAGTGTTGATGTCCGTAAATATTGCATGACATGCGACCCATGTATTTGGAATAAGGCTAGCAACAAGAAGCCTGTTGGACTCCTCCAACAACTTCCCATTCCTCGGACTCCATGGGAGTGCGTCAGCATGGACTTCATTACTGGTCTTCTGGATATGGCCTGTGGCCATGATGCAATACTAGTGGTTGTGGATCTTTTGACGAAGATGACACACTTCATTCCTACAACCACTGCCGTGAACACAGAGGAGACCGCTTGTCTCTTCTTTGTGGGTGTCGTAAAGTACCACGGCTTGCCGTTGCGCATAATCTCTGATCGAGATCGAAGATTTGCTAGTAAGCTCTGGCAAAAGATGCACGAGTACTTCGGCAGTGAGTCGCAAATGTCGACAGCGTTTCACCCTCAAACAGATGGACAAACAGAGCGCATGAATCGCACTCTGGAGCAGATGCTCCGCATGTATGTGGACCCTGCCATGCATGATTGGGACGAATTCCTAGCATCGGCAGAGTTTGCGGTGAACAACTCGGTGAACGAGTCCACACAGTTCACACCGTTCGTGTTGAACAGTGGTCGGCATCCAGTGGTACCCTCTTCATTGGTGAAGAGTGGGAGTACAGGAGGGCAGGTCCCTTCTGCTCAAGCCTTTGCCGAGCGCATCGACTCCTTGTTACAGGAGGCGAAGGGTCACCTTCAAGCAGCTCGGCAGCGACAAAAGGCATATGCCGACAAAGGTCGCCGGGAGGTGTCATTTGACATCGGTGACAAAGTGCTGCTTAGCACTAAAAACCTTCGGTTGAAGTCGCCAGGGGCGAGGAAACTTCTACCGAAGTGGATTGGGCCGTTTCCCATTGTGGCACGTATCGGGCCAGTGGCATACCGATTGCTACTCCCGCCGAGTATGAAGATACATGACGTGTTTCATGTGAGCCTGCTGGCTCCATACACGGCAGAAGGAACCGTTCAGCCACCACCAGCAGTCCTGGCTGCCGACGGCCAATACGAGGTCCTTTGCCTACTCCATCACCGAGAGCATACTCTTCGGTCACGCGTTGTCAGGGAGTACCTCGTTCATTGGGCCGGTTGTGGACTTGAACATAATTCATGGGAGTCCAAATCTCGGTTGCCCATAGGGGTGGTCAACGAGTACTGGAGTGAGCTTGCAGCTCGCACAGATCGACGCGTGGCAGGAGGTACCACCTGAACGCGGAAAAAGTGAACAACATTCCCACACGGGAGCATTCATGGACAGCGACCATAGGAGGTTGGGGACGCCCAACATGGTTGTCGCGCGGACGCTCCAGCCTAAAGGGGGGAGGCCGCTAGCCGTGCTGACCTACAAGCTACAGCTTAGGTCTAAGTACCATGCACGTGTTCATGTTTAGTTGGTAATTGAAATCATTGATTTTCTTTCACAATGTTGATGACTTACTGACTGAAAATCCTACTTGTTGTTCATGAGCCGGGACGGTTCATAAAAAGTGGGGAGGAATGTAGCGGGAGGGCTGGTTTGGCCCTCCCTCATCGTTGAAGCGAGGGGTGGTTGCGCACCACCCCTCGCGTCAGTGAGGGCTGGCCGACGGCCAGCAATTTGCTGGCCGTCGACCAGCTCGCTGCCGTCCTGCTGGACGGCCGGCGGCCGGCCAAGCAACCGGCCGGCCACCGGCCGGCCAGCCGCCAGCCGCCAATCGCGGCCTCAGCCCGATTGGCGGCTGAGGGGCCACGAGGGCCTCGAGGGCGAGGCCTCGTGGCTTCGTGCCCTCGCCCCCCCTCGCCCTCCTTGCAAACGAGCAAGAGAGGACGAGGGATAGGGGGAGCGAGGGTGAGGTCAAAAATAGCTGGCGCGAAATCATCAGCGTGACTCGCACGCGACAATTTTGCGCCAGAACGACAAAACGTAAATCGAAGTTCACTTACGACGAACTTCAACATAAAGCAAACGAAATAACTCATGCGAACACACCAGTTTGAGGTAAAAACCCCTGGTTTGGGTCCCAAAACCAGGGGTTTGGTTAAAAACGGAAATGGGCCTCCGGAGACTCGAAATATTCGAGTCTCCCTGCTCTGGGTCGTTGATGAAGATTGCCCCTCAGTCTTGCAAAGGGGGTAAACCCCTGACGCGGACTGAGAACGCCATTTTGTGAACTCCGACGACGACTTCAGAGCAGGAGCTGGAGACTCGACCCGTTACATTCAAGCTGGTTAAAGAGAAAATTCACTCACCGTCATGAGTGTACGAAAGTTTTTTCCTCGCGGATGAATTGGTATCGGAAGTGCCATGATTCCCACGTTTGATACAACCTCCAGTTTGGGGTACTTCATGTCAGGAGGGGTAACCGAATTAGTTTTAAAAACCACGAAATGGCCCATTTTTGCACACTCAAACATTGTTTGTTTTCGTGATGTAGCCTCGGGGTTGAACGCCGGGTTGCAGAACCGGTGGTGATGTAAATTGAGATGAAACCTCGATTCCAAAATCTCCATGCGGCTGGTGCTTCCCACCGACCCGGTGACAACATTACTTGTGCTAGTATTACAAAATGTGTGTCGGTTGCACCCATGAGACGAGTGCCGATTGAACAAAACAGGTTGTGACTGTTGAGACAAAGTGCCAATTGCACAGACGAGGTGTTGATTACACCACCAAGGTGTCAATTGCACAAAGTAAGTACCGATTGCACCAACGTTCTACATGCTGGGAGCGGACAAACGGGGCCGAACGCACCAAAGATACGGGCAACAACTATGCCCATAAAAAAATCGTAGACTGCAATGACCAGTATGTCGATTGCATTGTCAACGTGTCGATTGCACAACCAACGTGCCGATTGCACCACCGATGTGCCGATTGCACCACCGATGTTCCAATTGCACGTCTGACATCAGCATCAATCCCTTTCGTTTTCGTGGATACATTACTTTTCAGGTACGATCTGTACCATTGAGAAAAGTGCCGGTTGCACTCCAGACACAGTTGCGAGATGTGCCAGTGACACATGTGCAAAAACAACTCGCAACCGGTTTATGAGCGCACTCTAGATGCGAGTGCAAAAGACGTGTCGGAGTGAGTGCCGATTGCACCGCGGACGCCACCATCGAGAACATCACTTTTGTGTGTCACGAGTGTCAAACTCATGGATATGAAGTGCCGAATGCACGGAACGAGTGCTGATTGCACGAAACAGATGCCGACTACACGAAGTAAATGCTGAATGCACAAAACAAGTGCCGGATGTGGAAGTCTAGTACCGATTGTACAACACAAGTGTCGGTTACAAAAAAACAAGCGTCGATTGTACGTTGATAAAAATCGACGAGCGTACTACGACATGGGGGTCGGATGACAACCTGTCGCACATGCCGAATGCACCACCACTGTGAGTGCCACAAGCATTACTCAGATGGGTTCCGGTTTAACTAGCCATGTGAACATCGACGGCATGACACATGCACAGGTGTCGATTGCACCGATAACATGGGTAGCAATCGCCACATGATGCTCCACGCATACTTGGGACAAACCACCTTATCAAGATGTACGATGTACGCTCGGGGCGGTTCGAAGGGCAAGTGTGCCAGTAGCGTTCTTTGACGCTGTGGAAACACGTCTTTTGAAAACTGAGAGACACCTCGACGGATTTGAGGTTAGTCATATTGTCAAATTGCTTTGAAAAACCTTCACACACGACTGTGGTGATCAAACGTGTGCCCGAATGGCATAACAATAACAAAACGACATTAGTCGCCGACTGTGACTATCATCTGCCGATAGCAGTACAAAAAGCACTTCCAAAAGAAGCACGAGCATGGATAAATCACATGTTCCAAGGTCAACTTCCTTGAACTTGCACAGTGCTAACGGTGGACGGACTCCTAAGAACAAGGTTGGTGCAACACTAGTTCCTCTGCATGCTCAAATTGCATGAACGTAGAAGGTCTACAGTTATGACCAAATGCCGGAGGCATCCAACATTTTGATGGAACGGGGTATACGATTCATACCATTGCACTTTGGTCATGTGGAACTGGATACGTGGCAAACGTGAAATATGTGCACGGCATACACGAGAAAAATGTCCACTAACCGTTGGTGCATCGATCATAGCATCAAGATACGGTTAAACGAACAAATGATCACATCGGCTTTGTGACATCTAAATTAAACTGCTAACAACAGTGTCATTTAATGTTGACACCATTACACCGAGCACGTTGTCTGGTTGGTGCTCGACTTCTGCTATGGGAGTCGTACATTCATTGCCACAAACGCTATTACGCTCAAGGGTGAATAAGATCATCTAACGCATGATCTTCGTAGCTCTCCCATAAAGGCACGATATGCCTTGGAGGCATGACGAGTTCATGTATGTGCATGCATCCGTTCATGCCGGAGGTACGGCTCGTCACTCCTCATGTTTGATGTAAACATTGGTGCGCAACCAAACGGGTCAAGAACAAGGTTCTTGGATACAAACCTAAGGGCTACACCATAGCCCTTTCATCACTCGATGAGTGATGAATGTGATACCCGGTCGGTATCAACAGTTCTGAATCATAGTGCGATCTCACGAAGGACGAATTCCTTGCAGAACCACGAACGCATCATTGAGGATAGAATGATCTTCTATTCGCTCCATATGCTTTGATTCACCGCAGTGCAGTAGTTCAAGAAGTCAAACTGATGTTGCGTAACATCGAACCTGGTCGACCGAATGTCGAAATTCATGAACACCCAAAGGCGAAACCTTCGTCTTGTATTCACTCGACAAGTGAATCTAGCATGGAAAGTGACTGAGGAGATTGCCTGAACCTAATTTTGGTGACGTGGGCTCTCCCCCATCGTGTAAAATCCTCACAACAAAGGTGCACGAGGATGCTCCTTTCCACCAACATGTTACCAGAACACTATGAAGACCTCATAGCTTGACGTCTAGCTAAAAATACGATATAGCTGGCAACATAACACGGTTTAGAGGTTGTATCTGAGATTACAACCTTGGCACCTCCATCTTTGTGGTCCGATCGACCATCAAACGAGCCAAATGTCAATGTCGCGACCAACCATGGATGACCAGTGTGTCATACCCAAATGTTGACTTGAAATGCTCGTTGCAGTGGACCCTTAAGGAACGACATTCCTCACCGGGTTTTAATGGAGAAATTCATAGATATCACGAATTGAGATAAAGAAAGCACTGCTCATCCTTGATGTACAATGTGCTCTTACGACGTCGTGTGGGTGGCTTCCAATTGCGCCAAAGGTAAGGCGCGGCACTATTTGTGCTTAATCAGTTTTATTAATGACCGATTTTTTTGGAATGAAAATTATCGCCGATAGCAATGGTAAGCCACACTTCTCTATGCACAATTACGTGCCTCGACAAGGTATGAGAAGTTTCAGGTACTTTCCTTTCTATCTGAGGATGGATACCTCATTCAACTACGATATAGTTGACGCATGGTTCATGGGCCTAGATTGTCAACGTGAAAGCGTGGCAAACCTTTGGCATTGGAAACGGTTTCCTTTGTCGCCACTGATGTGGCAGTCAACGGAAAAGGTTTGTCAGATGTCTCCTATTTGGATGGTACCCATGGAGAAAAAGCCTTGGCAAACGCATCAATGTCCCAAGTAGCTCACTCTGGTGGCATGACAAGTGTCATGCAGACAAATGAAAGATCCACGTTTTCCGAGTAGGATCATCCTGGCAAGAGGATGGGAAGATGGAGTAACGCAAGGGCCACAAACCCTTGTACGCCACATTCATGGCCCAGTGGGTCAAGATTCCGTTTGTTCCGTTACAGTGTAACGTCAGTGCCACGAAGCTCACGTGTGGATCTTTGGTCTATGCAGAGAAAAATTGGCTTGAGGGTTGGAGACCTTCAAGCACAACGATTTTGGCCTAGACGACCGAGGATTTCGTCCAAAACCGTTACATTTCCAGTAGTTACGGCCCAGTGGGCCAGCGGTTCCTCTCATACCACTGACTGGGTGAAGCTGTACCGATTGTATGTGCTCCATGGGACATACGGCATAACGATTTTGTTCCAAGGATATTTTTTCTATGTTTTTTACCAAGACGTGTTCTTGGTATGGATGACTCTGTCTTGCATGTTGAACACATGGAAACACTAGGAACCAGGAACCGATTGTTCCATTGTTGGGATCACGAGTTGTGATTCACAAGTGTTCACTCTTGCCATGGAGCTGACACCGGCAATTTTAACCTTGTAGGACCATGGTTTGATGTCATTTTCCACCCGACCGGTGGTCTCGACATGTTGAACACTTTTCTTGTAGACGTACTCTACGAAAATGAGATCGGTGCATCTCGAAACTGCCATTAAAAAGCCGACCAGATTTTGATTGGGACGTGGGTGGCAACCTGTGGAATCAATTTCTGGTGCAAATGAGGGGATGATTGTTGACACCAACATCATCCAGGTCGGAGCATTGTCCGTCGCATCTGATGACACTTCTCAACGGCACTTGCACTTGCCAGACAACCAATGCCGCCTCCTTTTCAGATGAACTTCATCTTGAAAGGGGAACAAGATGCTCAGCAACCATGTCTTAGGTGATTGGCGCTTCCCAAACCTAAGACAAAGCCGGCTTGCGTGTTGCATGGGCTTTGTGGCTCTTGGTTGAGTTCAGCCAACCAATCCACGGGTGCTGAAAGACGTCTTGTGGACCTACACGTGGTCATTCACACGTGCATGCCAACTGGGAGGACTGATGTCCGAATCCTGGTTCGTACATAGGGACAATGATGGAGTGTGAGTGTGAGAGTGTGAGAGTGTGAGAGTTAGAGAATGTGAGAGTGTGAGAGTGTGAGCATGTGAGAGTGTTCAAGTACGAGAGTGTGAGAGTGCCTGAGTGCCAGAGTGCGACATTGCCAGCGAGCGAGTGCGAGAGTGCGAGAGTGCGAGAGTGCAAGAGTGCGAGCATGAGAGTGTGAGAGTGTGAGAGTGTAAGAGTGTGAGATTGTGAGAGTGTGGGAGTGTGAGACTGAGAGTGTGAGAGTGTGAGAGTCTGAGAGTGTGAGAGCGTGGGAGTATGAGTCTGAGAGTGTGAGAGTGTGAGAGTGTAAAAGTGTGACAGTGTGAGAGTGTGAGAGTGTGAGATTGTGAGAGTCAGAGTGTGAGAGTGTGAGAGTGAGAGTGTGAGTGTGTGAGAGTGTGAGTGTGAGAGGGTAAGAGTATGAGAGTGTGAGAGTGTGAGAGTGTGAGAGTGTAAGAGTGTGAGAGTGTGAGAGTGTAAGAGTGAGAGTGTGAGAGTGTGAGAGTAAGAGTGTGAGTGTGCAAGTGTGAGAGTGTGAGAGTGTGAGTGTGAGAGTGTGAGAGTGTGAGTGTGAGAGTGTGAGAATGTCAGAGTGTGAGAGTGTGAGTGTGAGAGTCTGAGTATGAGAGTGTGAGTGTGAGTGTGTGAGAGTGTGAGAGTATGAAAGTGTGAGAGTGTGAGAGTATGAGAGTGTGAGAGTGTAAGATCGTGAGAGTGTGAGAGTGTGAGAGTGTAAGAGTGTGAGAGTGTGAGAGTGTGAGAGTGTGAGAGTGTGAGAGTATGAGAGTGTGAGAGTGTGAGAGTGTGAGAGTGTGAGAGTGTGAGAGTGTAAGAGTGTGAGAGTGTAAGAGTGTTAGGGTGTGAGAGTGTGAGAGTGTGAGAGTGTGAGGGTGAGAGTGGGAGAGTGTGAGAGTTAGAGAGTGTAAGAATGTGAAAGTATGAAAGTGTGAGGGTAAGAGTGGGAGAGTGTGAGAGTGAGAGAGTGTAAGAGTGTGAGTGTGAGAGTGTGAGAGTGTGAGAGTGTGAGAGTGCGAGAGTGTGAAAGTTTGAGAGTGTATCACTGTGAGAGTGTAAGAGTGTGAATGTGAGAGTGTAACTGTGAGAGTATGAGTGTGAGTGTGAGAGTGTGACAGTGTGAGAGTGTATGAGTGTGAGAGTGTGAGAGGGTGAGAGTCCGAGAGTGTGAGAGTATGAGAGTATGAGAGTGTGAGAGTATGAGAGTATGAGAGTGTGAGAGTATGAGAGTATGAGAGTGTGAGAGTATGAGAGTATGAGAGTGTGAGAGTATGAGAGTATGAGAGTGTGAGAGTATGAGAGTATGAGAGTGTGAGAGTATGAGAGTATGAGAGTGTGAGAGTATGAGAGTATGAGAGTGTGAGAGTATGAGAGTATGAGAGTGTGAGAGTATGAGAGTATGAGAGTGTGAGAGTATGAGAGTATGAGAGTGTGAGAGTATGAGAGTATGAGAGTGTGAGAGTATGAGAGTATGAGAGTGTGAGAGTATGAGAGTATGAGAGTGTGAGAGTATGAGAGTATGAGAGTGTGAGAGTATGAGAGTATGAGAGTGTGAGAGTATGAGAGTATGAGAGTGTGAGAGTATGAGAGTATGAGAGTGTGAGAGTATGAGAGTATGAGAGTGTGAGAGTATGAGAGTATGAGAGTGTGAGAGTATGAGAGTATGAGAGTGTGAGAGTATGAGAGTATGAGAGTGTGAGAGTATGAGAGTATGAGAGTGTGAGAGTATGAGAGTATGAGAGTGTGAGAGTATGAGAGTATGAGAGTGTGAGAGTATGAGAGTATGAGAGTGTGAGAGTATGAGAGTATGAGAGTGTGAGAGTATGAGAGTATGAGAGTGTGAGAGTATGAGAGTATGAGAGTGTGAGAGTATGAGAGTATGAGAGTGTGAGAGTATGAGAGTATGAGAGTGTGAGAGTATGAGAGTATGAGAGTGTGAGAGTATGAGAGTATGAGAGTGTGAGAGTATGAGAGTATGAGAGTGTGAGAGTATGAGAGTATGAGAGTGTGAGAGTATGAGAGTATGAGAGTGTGAGAGTATGAGAGTATGAGAGTGTGAGAGTATGAGAGTATGAGAGTGTGAGAGTATGAGAGTATGAGAGTGTGAGAGTATGAGAGTATGAGAGTGTGAGAGTATGAGAGTATGAGAGTGTGAGAGTATGAGAGTATGAGAGTGTGAGAGTATGAGAGTATGAGAGTGTGAGAGTATGAGAGTATGAGAGTGTGAGAGTATGAGAGTATGAGAGTGTGAGAGTATGAGAGTATGAGAGTGTGAGAGTATGAGAGTATGAGAGTGTGAGAGTATGAGAGTATGAGAGTGTGAGAGTATGAGAGTATGAGAGTGTGAGAGTATGAGAGTATGAGAGTGTGAGAGTATGAGAGTATGAGAGTGTGAGAGTATGAGAGTATGAGAGTGTGAGAGTATGAGAGTATGAGAGTGTGAGAGTATGAGAGTATGAGAGTGTGAGAGTATGAGAGTATGAGAGTGTGAGAGTATGAGAGTATGAGAGTGTGAGAGTATGAGAGTATGAGAGTGTGAGAGTATGAGAGTATGAGAGTGTGAGAGTATGAGAGTATGAGAGTGTGAGAGTATGAGAGTATGAGAGTGTGAGAGTATGAGAGTATGAGAGTGTGAGAGTATGAGAGTATGAGAGTGTGAGAGTATGAGAGTATGAGAGTGTGAGAGTATGAGAGTATGAGAGTGTGAGAGTATGAGAGTATGAGAGTGTGAGAGTATGAGAGTATGAGAGTGTGAGAGTATGAGAGTATGAGAGTGTGAGAGTATGAGAGTATGAGAGTGTGAGAGTATGAGAGTATGAGAGTGTGAGAGTATGAGAGTATGAGAGTGTGAGAGTATGAGAGTATGAGAGTGTGAGAGTATGAGAGTATGAGAGTGTGAGAGTATGAGAGTATGAGAGTGTGAGAGTATGAGAGTATGAGAGTGTGAGAGTATGAGAGTATGAGAGTGTGAGAGTATGAGAGTATGAGAGTGTGAGAGTATGAGAGTATGAGAGTGTGAGAGTATGAGAGTATGAGAGTGTGAGAGTATGAGAGTATGAGAGTGTGAGAGTATGAGAGTATGAGAGTGTGAGAGTATGAGAGTATGAGAGTGTGAGAGTATGAGAGTATGAGAGTGTGAGAGTATGAGAGTATGAGAGTGTGAGAGTATGAGAGTATGAGAGTGTGAGAGTATGAGAGTATGAGAGTGTGAGAGTATGAGAGTATGAGAGTGTGAGAGTATGAGAGTATGAGAGTGTGAGAGTATGAGAGTATGAGAGTGTGAGAGTATGAGAGTATGAGAGTGTGAGAGTATGAGAGTATGAGAGTGTGAGAGTATGAGAGTATGAGAGTGTGAGAGTATGAGAGTATGAGAGTGTGAGAGTATGAGAGTATGAGAGTGTGAGAGTATGAGAGTATGAGAGTGTGAGAGTATGAGAGTATGAGAGTGTGAGAGTATGAGAGTATGAGAGTGTGAGAGTATGAGAGTATGAGAGTGTGAGAGTATGAGAGTATGAGAGTGTGAGAGTATGAGAGTATGAGAGTGTGAGAGTATGAGAGTATGAGAGTGTGAGAGTATGAGAGTATGAGAGTGTGAGAGTATGAGAGTATGAGAGTGTGAGAGTATGAGAGTATGAGAGTGTGAGAGTATGAGAGTATGAGAGTGTGAGAGTATGAGAGTATGAGAGTGTGAGAGTATGAGAGTATGAGAGTGTGAGAGTATGAGAGTATGAGAGTGTGAGAGTATGAGAGTATGAGAGTGTGAGAGTATGAGAGTATGAGAGTGTGAGAGTATGAGAGTATGAGAGTGTGAGAGTATGAGAGTATGAGAGTGTGAGAGTATGAGAGTATGAGAGTGTGAGAGTATGAGAGTATGAGAGTGTGAGAGTATGAGAGTATGAGAGTGTGAGAGTATGAGAGTATGAGAGTGTGAGAGTATGAGAGTATGAGAGTGTGAGAGTATGAGAGTATGAGAGTGTGAGAGTATGAGAGTATGAGAGTGTGAGAGTATGAGAGTATGAGAGTGTGAGAGTATGAGAGTATGAGAGTGTGAGAGTATGAGAGTATGAGAGTGTGAGAGTATGAGAGTATGAGAGTGTGAGAGTATGAGAGTATGAGAGTGTGAGAGTATGAGAGTATGAGAGTGTGAGAGTATGAGAGTATGAGAGTGTGAGAGTATGAGAGTATGAGAGTGTGAGAGTATGAGAGTATGAGAGTGTGAGAGTATGAGAGTATGAGAGTGTGAGAGTATGAGAGTATGAGAGTGTGAGAGTATGAGAGTATGAGAGTGTGAGAGTATGAGAGTATGAGAGTGTGAGAGTATGAGAGTATGAGAGTGTGAGAGTATGAGAGTATGAGAGTGTGAGAGTATGAGAGTATGAGAGTGTGAGAGTATGAGAGTATGAGAGTGTGAGAGTATGAGAGTATGAGAGTGTGAGAGTATGAGAGTATGAGAGTGTGAGAGTATGAGAGTATGAGAGTGTGAGAGTATGAGAGTATGAGAGTGTGAGAGTATGAGAGTATGAGAGTGTGAGAGTATGAGAGTATGAGAGTGTGAGAGTATGAGAGTATGAGAGTGTGAGAGTATGAGAGTATGAGAGTGTGAGAGTATGAGAGTATGAGAGTGTGAGAGTATGAGAGTATGAGAGTGTGAGAGTATGAGAGTATGAGAGTGTGAGAGTATGAGAGTATGAGAGTGTGAGAGTATGAGAGTATGAGAGTGTGAGAGTATGAGAGTATGAGAGTGTGAGAGTATGAGAGTATGAGAGTGTGAGAGTATGAGAGTATGAGAGTGTGAGAGTATGAGAGTATGAGAGTGTGAGAGTATGAGAGTATGAGAGTGTGAGAGTATGAGAGTATGAGAGTGTGAGAGTATGAGAGTGAGAGTGTGAGAGTGTGAGAGTGTGAGAATGTGAGAGTGTGAGAGTGTGAGTGTGAGAGTGTGAGTGAGAGAGTGTGAGTGTGTGAGAGTGTGAGAGTATGAGAGTGTGGGAGTGTAAGAGTATGAGAGTGTGAGAGTGTGAGAGCGTGAGAGTGTGAGAGTGTGTGAGTGTGAGAGTAAAAGAGTGTGAGAGTGTGAGAGTGTGAGTGTGAGGGTGACAGTGGGAGAGTGTGAGAGTGTGAGATAGAGAGTGAGAGAGTGTGACAGTGTGAGAGTGTATGAGTGTGAGAGTGTGAGAGTGTGAGAGTGTATGAGTGTGAGATTGTGAGAGGGTGAGAGTGTGAGAATGCGAGAGTGTGAGAGTGTGAGAGTGTGTCAGTGTGAAAGTGTGAGAGTGTGAGAGTGAGAGTGTGAGTGTGAGAGTGTGAGAGTGTGAGTGTGTGAGAGTGTGAGAGTGTGAGAGTGAGAGTGTGAGTGTGAGTGTGAGAGTGTGAGATTATGAGAGTGTGACAGTATGAGAGTGTGAGAGTGTGAGAGTGTGTGAGTGTGAGAGTGTGAGAGTGTGAGTGTGTGAGAGTGTGAGAGTGTGAGAGTGAGAGTGTGAGTGTGAGTGTGAGAGTGTGAGATTATGAGAGTGTGACAGTATGAGAGTGTGAGAGTGTGAGAGTGTGTGAGTGTGAGAGTGTGGGAGTGTGAGAGTGTGAGAGTGGGAGAGGGTGAGAGTGTGAAAGTGTGAGAGGGTGAGAGTGTGAGAGTGTGAGAGTGTGAGAGTTTGAAGGTGTGAGAGTGGGAGAGCGTGAGAGTGTGAACGTGTGAGAGTGTGAGAGTGTGAGAGTGTGAGGGTGTGGGAGTGTGAGAGTGTGAGAGTGGGAGAGGGTGAGAGTGTGAAAGTGTGAGAGGGTGAGAGTGTGAGAGTGTGAGAGTGTGAGAGTTTGAAGGTGTGAGAGTGGGAGAGCGTGAGAGTGTGAAAGTGTGAGAGTGTGAGAGTGTGAGAGTGTGAGAGTGTGAGAGTGTAAGAGTGTGAGAGTGTGAGAGTGTGGCTGTGTGAGGGTGTGAGTGTGAGAGTGTGAGAGTGTGAGATTGTTCGTGTGCGAGAGTGCAAGAGTGCGAGAGTGCGAGAGTGCGAGAGTGCGAGAGTGCGAGAGTGCGAGAGTGCGAGAGTGCGAGAGTGCGAGAGTGCGAGAGTGCGAGAGTGCGAGAGTGCGAGAGTGCGAGAGTGCGAGAGTGCGAGAGTGCGAGAGTGCGAGAGTGCGAGAGTGCGAGAGTGCGAGAGTGCGAGAGTGCGAGAGTGCGAGAGTGCGAGAGTGCGAGAGTGCGAGAGTGCGAGAGTGCGAGAGTGCGAGAGTGCGAGAGTGCGAGAGTGCGAGAGTGCGAGAGTGCGAGAGTGCGAGAGTGCGAGAGTGCGAGAGTGCGAGAGTGCGAGAGTGCGAGAGTGCGAGAGTGCGAGAGTGCGAGAGTGCGAGAGTGCGAGAGTGCGAGAGTGCGAGAGTGCGAGAGTGCGAGAGTGCGAGAGTGCGAGAGTGCGAGAGTGCGAGAGTGCGAGAGTGCGAGAGTGCGAGAGTGCGAGAGTGCGAGAGTGCGAGAGTGCGAGAGTGCGAGAGTGCGAGAGTGCGAGAGTGCGAGAGTGCGAGAGTGCGAGAGTGCGAGAGTGCGAGAGTGCGAGAGTGCGAGAGTGCGAGAGTGCGAGAGTGCGAGAGTGCGAGAGTGCGAGAGTGCGAGAGTGCGAGAGTGCGAGAGTGCGAGAGTGCGAGAGTGCGAGAGTGCGAGAGTGCGAGAGTGCGAGAGTGCGAGAGTGCGAGAGTGCGAGAGTGCGAGAGTGCGAGAGTGCGAGAGTGCGAGAGTGCGAGAGTGCGAGAGTGCGAGAGTGCGAGAGTGCGAGAGTGCGAGAGTGCGAGAGTGCGAGAGTGCGAGAGTGCGAGAGTGCGAGAGTGCGAGAGTGCGAGAGTGCGAGAGTGCGAGAGTGCGAGAGTGCGAGAGTGCGAGAGTGCGAGAGTGCGAGAGTGCGAGAGTGCGAGAGTGCGAGAGTGCGAGAGTGCGAGAGTGCGAGAGTGCGAGAGTGCGAGAGTGTGAGAGTGAGAGTGGGAGAGTGTGAGAGTGTGAGAGTGTGGGAGTGTGAGAGGTGAAGAGTGTGAGAGTGCGAGAGTGTGTGTGAGAGTGGGAGAGTGTGAGAGTGTGAGAGTGTGAGAGTGTAAGAGTGTGAGAGTGTGAGAGTGTGAGAGTGTGAGAGTGTGAGAGTATGAGAGTGTGAGAGTGTGAGAGTGTTCGAGTGCGAGAGTGCAAGAGTGCGAGAGTGCCAGAGTGCGAGATTGCAAGCGAGCGAGTGTGAGAGTGCGAGAGTGTGAGAGTCCAAGAGTGCGAGTGTGAAAGTGTGAGTGTGAGAGTGTGAGAGTGTGAGAGTGTCCGAGGGTCAGAGTGTAAGGGTGTGAGAGTTTGAGAGTGAGAGTGTGAGAGTGTGAGAGTCTGAGAGTGTCGGAGTGTGAGAGTGTGAGAGTGTGAGAGTGAGAGTATGAGAGTGTGAGAGTCTGAGAGTGTGAGAGTGTGAGAGTATGAGTGTGAGAGTGTGAGAGTGTGAGAGTGTAAAAGTGTGAGAGTGTGAGATTGTGAGAGTGTGAGTGTGAGAGTGTGAGAGTGAGAGTGTGAGTGTGAGTGTGTGAGAGTGAGTATGAGAGTGTTTGAGTATGAGAGTGTACGAGTGTGAGAGTGTGAGAGTGTGAGAGTGTGAGTGTAAGAGTGTGAGAGTGTAAGAGTGTAAGAGTGAGAGTGTGATTCTGCGATTTTGAGAGTGAGAGTGTGAGTGTGAGAGTGTGAGAGTGTGAGAGTGTAAGAGTGTTCTAGTGTGAGAGTGAGAGAGTGAGGAGTGTGACACTATGAGAGTGTAAGAGTGTGAGAGTGTGAGAGTGTGAGAGTGTATGAGTGAGAGAGTGCTAGAGTGTGAGCATGTGAGAGTGTGAGAGTGTGAGAGTGTGAGAGTGTGAGAGTGAATCAGTGTGAAAGTGTGAGAGTGTGATAGTGAAAGTGTGAGTGTGAGAGTGTGAGAGTGTGAGTGTGTGAGAGTGTGAGAGGGTGAGTGTGAGTGTGAGAGTGTGACATTGTGAAAGTGTGAGAGTGTGAGAGTGTGAGAGTGTGAGTGTGAGAGTGTGAGAGTGTGGGAGTGTGAGAGTGTGAGAGTGGGAGAGTGTGAGAGTGTGAGAGTGTGAGAGTGTGGGAGTGTGAGAGTGTCAGAGTGGGAGAGTGTGAGTGTGAAAGTGTGATAGTGTGAGAGTGTGAGAGTTTGAAAGTGTGAGAGTGTGAGAGTGTGGGAGTGTGAGAGTGTGAGAGTGTGAGAGTGTGAAAGTGTGAGAGTGTGAGAGTGTGAGATTGTTCGAGTGCGAGAGTGCGAGAGTGCCAGAGTGCCAGAGTGCGACATTGCAAGAGAGCGAATGCGAGAGTGTGAGAGTGCAAGAGTGTGAGAGTGCGAGAGTGTCAGAGTGTCAGAGTGTCAGAGTGTCAGAGTTTCAGAGTGTGAGAGTGTGAGAGTTTAAGAGTGTGATAGTTTGAGTGTGAGGGTGTTAAAGTGTGAGAGTGTGAGAGTGTGAGATTGTGCGACTGTGACAGAGAGAGTTTGAGAGTGTGAGAGTGTGAGAGTATTGGTGTGAGAGTGTGAGAGTGTGAGAGTGTAAGAGTGTGAGAGTGTGAGAGTGTGAGAGTGTGAGAATGTGAGAGTGAGAGTGTGAGAGTGTGAGTGTGAGAGTGTGAGTGTGAGTGTGAGAGTGTGAGTGTGTGAGAGTGTGAGAGTATGAGAGTGTGAGAGTGTGAGATTACGAGAGTGTGAGAGTGTGAAAGAGTGAGAGTGTGAGAGTGTGAAAGTGTGTGAGTTTGAGAGAGTGAGTGTAAGAGTGTGAGAGTGTGAGAGTGTGAGAGTTTGAGAGTGTGTGAGTGTGACATTGTGAAAGTGTGAGAGTGTGAGAGTATGAGAGTATGAGAGTGTGAGAGTGTGAGAGTGTGAGAGTGTGAGAGTGTGAGAGTTTAAGAGTGTGAGAGTGTGAGGGTGAGAGTGGGAGAGTGTGAGAGTTGGAGAGTGTAAGAGTGTGACAATGTGAGAGTGTGAGAGTGAGAGTAGGAGAGTGTGAGAGTGAGAGAGTGTAAGAGTGTGAGAGTGTGAGAGTGTGAGAGTGTGAGGGTGAGAGTGGGAGAGTGTGAGAGTTGGAGAGTGTAAGAGTGTGACAATGTGAGAGTGTGAGAGTGAGAGTAGGAGAGTGTGAGAGTGAGAGAGTGTAAGAGTGTGAGAGTGTGAGAGTGTGCGAGTGTGAGAGTGCGAGAGTGTGAGAGTTTGAAAGTATATCACTGTGAGAGTGTGAGTTTGAGAGTGTAAGTGTGAGAGTGTGAGTGTGAGTATGAGAGTGTTAGAGTATGAGAGTGTGAGAGTGTGAGAGTGTGAGAGTGTGAGAATGTGAGAGTTTGAGAGTCTGAGAGTCTGAGAGTGTAAGAGTGTGAGAGTGTGACAGTGTGATAGTGTGAAAGTGTCAGAGTGCGAGAGTGTGGGAGTGCGAGAGTGTGAGAGTGGGAGAGTGTGAGAGTGTGAGAGGCTGAGAGTGGGAGAATATGAGAGTGTGAGAGTGTGAGGGTGAGAGTGTGGGAGTGTAAGAGTGTGAGAGTGTGAAAGTGTGAGAGTGTTAGAGTGTGAAAGTGTGAGAGTGTGAGAAAGTTAGAGTGTGAGAGTGTGAGGGTGAGAGTGTGAGAGTGTGAGAGTCTGAGAGTATGAGAGTGTGAGAGTATGAGTGTGAGAGTGTGTGAGTGTGAGAGTATGAGAGTAAGAGTGTGAGTGTGTGAGAGTGTGAGAGTGTGAGAGTGTGTGAGTGTATTATCGTGCTTTTGATTTTAATTTCGCGGCTCTTAAATTTTAACCCCGCCGGACAAGCCGGCGGCCTAAAGTCGCCACGCCTTTGAATATCTTACACTCTCACACTCTCCCACTCACACTCCCACATTCTCACACTCCCACACTATCACACTTTCACGCTATCACACTCTCACACTCTCACACTCTCAGACTCTCACACTCTCACACTCACACTCTCACACTCTCACACTCTCACACTTTGACACTATCACTCTCACACTCTCACGCTCTCACACTCTCAGACTCTCACACTCTCACACTCTCACACTCACACACTCTCACACTCTCACACTCTCACACTCTCAGACTCACACTCACACTCTCACACTTACACTCTCACACTCACACTCTCACACTCTCACATTGATACACTCTCAAACTCTCACACTTTTCCACTCTCACACTCTCACACTCTCACACTCTTTCACTCTCTCATTCTCACACTCTCCCACTCTCACTCTCACACTCTCACACTGTCCCACTCTTACACTCTCCAACTCTCACACTCTCCCACTCTCAATCTCACACTCTCACACTCTCACACTCTCACACTCTTACACTCTCACACTCTCACACTCTCACACTCTAATACTCTCACACTCTCACGCTCTTACACTCTCACACTGTCACAATTACACACTCACACTCTCACACTCTCACACTCTTACACTCTCATATTGTCACACTCTCACACTCTCATAGTCACCCTCTCACACACTCACACTCTCACACTCACACTCTCACACTCACACTTTCACACTCTCATACTCTCACATTCTCACACTCTCACACTCTCACACTCTCACACTCTAAGACTCTCACACTCTGACACTCTTTCCCTCTCACACCCTCACACTCTCACACTCATACTCTCACACTCTCACACCCTCAAACTCTCACTCTCACAGTCTCACAATCTCACACTCTCACACTCTAACACTCTTACACTTTCACATCCTCACACTCAAACTATCACACTCTTAAACTCACACTTTCACACTCTCACACTCTCACACTCTCACACTCTCACACTTTCACACTCTCACACTCTTATACTCTCACACTCTTATACTCTCAAACTCACACACTCTCACACTCTCACACTTTCACACTCACACTCTCACACACTCACACTCTCACACTCTCATACTCTCAAACTCACACTCTCACACTCTCACACTCACATTTTCACACGCTCACACTCTCACACTCTCACACTCTCACATTCACACTCTCGCACTCTCGCACTCGCTCTCTTCCAATCTATCACTCCGGCACTCTGGCACTCTCGAACTCTCGCGCTCCAACAATGGCACACTCTTACACTCTCACACTCTCACACTCCCACTCGGCCACACTCTCACACTCTCACACTCTCACACTCTCCCACTCTCACACTCTCACTCTCTCACTCTCACTCTCACACTCTCACACTCTCACACTCTCACATTCACACTCTCGCACTCTCGCACTCGCTCTCTTCCAATCTATCACTCCGGCACTCTGGCACTCTCGAACTCTCGCGCTCCAACAATGGCACACTCTTACACTCTCACACTCTCACACTCCCACTCGGCCACACTTTTACACTCTCACACTCTCACACTCTCACACTTTCACGCTTTCACACCCTCCCACTCTTATACTCACACTCCCACACTCTCACACTTCTCCACTCTCACACTCTCACACTCCCACACTCTCACACTCTCACATTCACACTCTCACACTCTCACACTCTCACACTCTCATACTCTCACACTCTTACACTCTCACACTCTCACACTCTCACACTTTCACGCTTTCACACCCTCCCACTCTTATACTCACACTCCCACACTCTCACACTTCTCCACTCTCACACTCTCACACTCCCACACTCTCACACTCTCACATTCACACTCTCACACTCTCACACTCTCACACTCTCCCACTCTGACAATCTCACACTCTCACACTCACACTCACACTCTCACACTCTTACACTCTCAGACACTCACACTCTCACACTCTCACACTCACACTCTCGAACTTTCACACGGACACACTCTCACACTCACACTCTCCCACTCTCACACTCACACTCTCACACTCTCACACTCTTACACTCTCCCACATTCACACTCTCCCACTCTCACACTCTCACACTGTCACACCTCCACACTCTTACATGCTCACACTCTTACACTCTCACACTCTCACACTCTCACACTCTCGCACTCTCACACTCACACTCACACTCTCACACTCACACTTTCACACTCTCACACCCTTACACTCACACTCTTACACTCTCACACTTTAACACTCTCCCACTCTGACACTCTCACACTCTTACACTCTCATACTCTCACACTCTCACACTCTCACATTCCCACATTCTCACACTCTCACACTCTCACACTCATACTCTCACACTCTCACACTCTCACACTATCACACTCTCACACTCTCACACTCTCACACTCTCACACTCTCACACTCATAGACTCTCACAATCTCACACTATCACACTCTCACACTCTCATACTCTCACACTCTTACACTCTCACACTCTCACACTCTCATACTCACACTCTCACACTCTCACACTATCACACTCTCCTACTCTCACACTCTCACAATCTCAAACTCTCACACTCTCATACTCACACTCTCACTCTCTCACTCTCACTCTCACACTCACACTCTTGCACTCTCACACTCTCACTCTAACACTCTCACACTCTCATACTCTCACACTTTCACACTCTCACACTCTCACACTTTCACACTCTCACACTCTCACACTCTTACACTCTCACACTCACATACCCTCACACTCTCATACTCACACCCTCACACTCTCACACTCTCATACTCTCACACTCCCACTCTCACACTCTCACACACTCACACTCATACTCACACACTCTTACACTCCCACACTCTCACACTCCAACACTCTCACACTATCACACTCTCACACATTCAAACTCACACTCTCACTCTCACACTCTCACACTTTCACACTGACACACTCTCATACTCTCACACTCTCGCACTCTCAAACTCTAACACGTTCACACTCTCACACTCTTACACTCTCCCACTCTCACACTCTCCCACTCTCACATTCTCACACTCTCACACTCTCACACTCTCACACTCTCAGAATCTTACACTCTCACACTCATACTCTCACACTCTCACACTCTCAAACTCTCACACTCTCACACTCACACTCTCACACTCTCACACTCATACTCTCACACTCTCACACCCTCATACTCTCACACTTTCACACTCTCACACTCTCACACTTTCACTCTCACACTCTCACACTCTCACACTCTTACACTTTCACACTCACACACTCTCACACTCTCACATTCACACTCACACTCTCACAATTTCACACTCTCACACTCGCACACTCTCATACTCTCACACTCACACTCTCACACTCTCACACTCCCACACTCTCACACTCTCACACTCTCACGCTCTCACACTCTCACACTCTTGCACTCTCACACTCTCATACTCTTACACTCTCACACTTGAACACTTGAACACTCTCAGACTCCATCACTCTCACATTCTCACACTTTCACACTCTCACAGTCACACTCTCACACCCTCACTCTCACACTCACACTCTCACTCTCACACTCTCACACACTTACACTCTCACACTCTCAATCTCACACTCTCACACTCTCACACTTACACTCTCACACTCTGAGACTCTCACACTCTCACACTCTTACACATTCACACTCTCATACTCTTACACTATCACACTCTCACACTCTCACACTCTCACACTCTCACACTCTCACACTCTCACATTCTCACACTCTCACACTCTCACACTGATACTCTAACACTCTCACACTCCCACACTCACACACTCACATGCTCACACTCTCACACTCTCACACTGACACTCACACTCTCACACTCTCACATTCTCACGCTCACACACTCTCACACTCACACACTCACACTCTCACACGCACACACTCTCACACACTCACACTTTCACACTCTCACACTCTCACACTCACACTCACACCTACACTTTCACTCACTTAAACTTACACACTCACACTTACACGCACACACTCACACTCACACTCACTCACACATTCACTTACACTCACACTCTCACACTCTCACACACTCACACTCTCACACTCTCACACATACATTCTCACTCTCACACTCTCGCACTCTTACACTCTCATACTCTTACACTCTCATACTCTTACACTCTCATACTCTTACACTCTCATACTCTTACACTCTCATACTCTTACACTCTCATACTCTTACACTCTCATACTCTTACACTCTCATACTCTTACACTCTCATACTCTTACACTCTCATACTCTTACACTCTCATACTCTTACACTCTCATACTCTTACACTCTCATACTCTTACACTCTCATACTCTTACACTCTCATACTCTTACACTCTCATACTCTTACACTCTCATACTCTTACACTCTCATACTCTTACACTCTCATACTCTTACACTCTCATACTCTTACACTCTCATACTCTTACACTCTCATACTCTTACACTCTCATACTCTTACACTCTCATACTCTTACACTCTCATACTCTTACACTCTCATACTCTTACACTCTCATACTCTTACACTCTCATACTCTTACACTCTCATACTCTTACACTCTCATACTCTTACACTCTCATACTCTTACACTCTCATACTCTTACACTCTCATACTCTTACACTCTCATACTCTTACACTCTCATACTCTTACACTCTCATACTCTTACACTCTCATACTCTTACACTCTCATACTCTTACACTCTCATACTCTTACACTCTCATACTCTTACACTCTCATACTCTTACACTCTCATACTCTTACACTCTCATACTCTTACACTCTCATACTCTTACACTCTCATACTCTTACACTCTCATACTCTTACACTCTCATACTCTTACACTCTCATACTCTTACACTCTCATACTCTTACACTCTCATACTCTTACACTCTCATACTCTTACACTCTCATACTCTTACACTCTCATACTCTTACACTCTCATACTCTTACACTCTCATACTCTTACACTCTCATACTCTTACACTCTCATACTCTTACACTCTCATACTCTTACACTCTCATACTCTTACACTCTCATACTCTTACACTCTCATACTCTTACACTCTCATACTCTTACACTCTCATACTCTTACACTCTCATACTCTTACACTCTCATACTCTTACACTCTCATACTCTTACACTCTCATACTCTTACACTCTCATACTCTTACACTCTCATACTCTTACACTCTCATACTCTTACACTCTCATACTCTTACACTCTCATACTCTTACACTCTCATACTCTTACACTCTCATACTCTTACACTCTCATACTCTTACACTCTCATACTCTTACACTCTCATACTCTTACACTCTCATACTCTTACACTCTCATACTCTTACACTCTCATACTCTCACACTCTCACTCACTTAAACTTACACACTCACACTTACACGCACACACTCACACTCACACTCACTCACACATTCACTTACACTCACACTCTCACACTCTCACACACTCACACTCTCACACTCTCACACATACATTATCACTCTCACACTCTCACACTCTCATACTCTCACACTCTCACACTCACACTCTCACACTCTCACACTCACATTCTCATACTCTCACACTATCACACTCTCAAAGTCTCACACTTTCACACTCTCACACTCTCATACTCTCACACTCTCACACTCACACTCTCACACTCTCACACTCACATTCTCATACTCTCACACTATCACACTCTCAAAGTCTCACACTTTCACAATCCCACTCTCACACTCTCACATTCACACACTCTCACATTCTCACACTCTCACACTTTCACACTCTCACACTATCACACTCTCACACTCTCACACTCTCACACACTCACACTCTCACGCTCTCACACTCCCACACTCTCCCACTCTCACACTCTCACACTCTCCCACTCTGCCACTCTCACACGCTCACACTCTCACACTCACACTCTCCTACTTTGACACTCTAACACTCTGACACTCTCACACCCTCACACAAACACTCTCACACTCTAACACTTGCACTCTTTCACTTTCATTCTCACCCACTCTCACACTCTCACTCTCAAACTCTCACACTCTCACACTCTCACACACTCATACTCTCACACTCTTATACTCTCACATTCTCACACTCGATCACCCTTACACTCTCACACTCTAACACTCACACTTTCACAATCCCACACTCATACTCACACTCTCACACTCTCACACTATCACTCTCACACTTTCCACACTCTCAAACTCTCACACTCTAACACTCTGACACTCTGACACAATCACACTCTCACACTCTCACACTCACACTCACACTCACAAACTCTCATTCTCTCACACTCTCACACTCTCACACTATCACTCTCACACTTTCCACACTCTCAAACTCTCACACTCTAACACTCTGACACTCTGACACAATCACACTCTCACACTCTCACACTCACACTCACACTCACACTCACAAACTCTCATTCTCTCACACTCTCACACTCTCACACTCCCTATTACACCCTTACACTCTCACACTCTCACACACTCACACCCTCACACTCACACTCACACTCTCACACTCTCACACTCACACTCACACTCACAAACTCTCATTCTCTCACACTCTCACACTCTCACACTCCCTATTACACCCTTACACTCTCACACTCTCACACACTCACACCCTCACACTCACACTCACACTCTCACTCTCACACTCTCACACTCTCACACTCTAACAATCTCACACTCTCACACTCTCACACTCTCACACTCCCACACTCACACTCTCACACTCTCACACTCTCATGCTCTCACACTCTCACACTCTCACACACTCATACTCTCACACTCTCACACTCATACTCTCACACTCTCACACTCTCCCACTCTCACACTCTCACACTCACACTCACACTCCTACACTCTCACACTCTCATACTCTCACACTCTCAAACTCTCACACTCTCACACTCTCACACTCACACTCTCAAACTCTCACACTCTCACACTCAAACACTCTGACACTCTAACATCCTCGAACTGTCACACTCTCATTCTCTCACACTCTCTCACACTCTCACACTCTCACAGTCTTACACTCTCACACTCACACTCTTATACTCACACACTCACACTCACACTCTTACACTCTCACACTCTTACACTCTTACACTTTCACTCTTGTACTCTCACAGTCTCACACTCTCACCCTCTCACACTCTCACACTCACACTCTCACACTCTCACACTCGCACTCTAGCACTCTCGCACTCTAGCACTCTCGCACTCTCGCACTCCAGCACTCTGGCACTCGCTCTCTTGCAATCTCGCACTCTAGCACTCTGGCACTCTTGCACTCTCACACTCGCACACTCTCACACACTCACACTCTCACTCTCACACTATGACACTCTCACACTCTCCCACTCTCACACTCACACTCTCACACTCTCACACACTCCCACTCTCACATTCTCACACTCTCACACTCTCCCACTCTTACACATTCACACTTTCACACTCTCACACTCACACTTTGACACTCTCATACTCTCACACTAACACTCACATAATCTCACACTCTAACACTTGCACACTTGCACTCTCACACTCATCCACTCTCATACTCTCACACTCTCACTCTCACACTTTGACACTCTCATACTCTCACACTAACACTCACATAATCTCACACTCTAACACTTGCACACTTGCACTCTCACACTCATCCACTCTCATACTCTCACACTCTCACTCTCACACTCTCACACTCTCACACTCTCACACACTCATACTCTCACACTCTCACACTCTCCCACTCTCACACTCTCACTCTCACTCTCACACTTTCCACACTCTCACACTCTCACACTCTAACACTCTCACACTCTCACACTCTCACACACTCATACTCTCACACTCTCACACTCTCCCACTCTCACACTCTCACTCTCACTCTCACACTTTCCACACTCTCACACTCTCACACTCTAACACTCTGACACTCTGACATAATCACACTCTCACACTCTCACACTCACACTCACACTCACAAACTCTCATTCTCTCACACTCTCACACTCACACTTTCATACTCTCCCACACCCACTAACAATCTTACACTCTCACACACTCACACTCTAACACTCACACTCACACTCTCACTCTCACACTCTCACAATCTGACACTCTCACACTCTCACACTCTCACACACCCACACTCTCACACTCTCACACTCTCACACTCACACTCTCACACTCTCACAGTCTCACACTCTCACACTCTCACACTCACACGCTCAAACTCTCACACTCTCACACACTCACACTCTCACACTCTCACACTCATACTCTCCCACTCTCACACTCTCCCGCTCGCACACACTCACACTCTCACTCTCACACTCTCACACTCTCACACTCACACTCACACTCTTACACTCTCACACTCTCACACTCTCATACTCTCACACTCTCACACTATCACACTATCACAATCACGCTCTCACACTCTCACACTTTCACACTCCCGGACTCTCATTCTCTAACACGCTCACACTGTCACACTCTCACACTCTCACACTCTCTCACACTCCGACACTCTCACAGTCTTACACTCTTACAATCTCACACTCACACTCTTACACTCTAACACTCTCACACTCTTACACTTTCATACTCTCGTACTCTCACACTCACACTCTCACACTCTGACACTCTCACCCCCTCACACGCTCATACTACCACTCTCACACTTTGACATTCTGACATTCTGACACTCTCACACTCTCACACTCTCGAACTCTCACACTCTCACACTCATACTCTTGCATTCTGGCACTCTAGCACTCTCGCACTCTAGCACTCTCACACTCGCTCTTTTGCAATCTCGCACTCTGGCACTCTGGCACTCTCGTTCTCTCACACTCTCACACTCTCACACTCTCACACTGTCACACTCGCACACTCTCACACTCTCATACTCTCACACTCTCAAACTCTCACACTTTTACACTCTCACACTCACACTCTCACAATCCCAAACTCACACACTCTCACACTCACACACTCTCACACTCTCACACTCTAACACCCTCACACTCACACTCTCACACACTCACACTCTCACACTCTCATACTCTTACACTCTCACACTCTCACGCTCAAACACTCTCACACTCTCACACAAACACACTCTCACACTCTCACACTCTCACACTCACTCTCACACTCTCACACTGTCACACTCTCACACTCTCGCACTCTCACACTCTCGCATTCTCATATGCTCACACTCTCACACTCTCACACTCTCACACTCTCACACTCTGACAATCTCAGCCTCTCACACTCTCACACTCTTACACTCTCATACATCACACTCTCACATTCTCATACTCTCACACTCTCACTCTCACACTATCTCTCTCACATTCTAAAACTCTTACTCTCTCACACTCTGACACTCTGACACTCTCACACTCTCACACTCCCAGACTCTAACAATTTCACACTCTCACACTCTCACACTCTCACACTCTCACCCTCTCGCACTCTCAGACTCTGACACTCTGACACTCTAACACTCTCACACTCTCACACTCTCATACTCTTGCACTCGCACTCTCGCACTCTCGCACTCTCGCACTCTCGCACTCTCGTACTCTAGCACTCTCACACTTGCTCTCTTGCAATCTCGCACTTTGGCACTCTGGCACTCTCGCACTCTCGCACTCTCACACTCTCACACTCTCACACTCACACTCTCACACTCTTAAGCTCTCACACTCACACTCTCACACTCACACTCTCACTCTCACACTCTCACACTTTCGCAGTCTCACACTCTCACACTCTCACACTGTCATACTGTGACACACTCACACTCTTAGACTCTTACACTCTCACACTCTCACACTCTCACACTCGCACTCTCGCACTTTGCACTCTCAAACTCTCGCACTCTAGCACTCTCACACTCACTCTCTTGTAATCTCACACTTTGGCACTCTGGCACTCTCGCACGCTCACACTCTCACACGCTCACACTCTCACAGTCTCACACTCTCGCCCTCTTACACTCTCACACTCTCACACTCTCACTCTCTCACACTCTCACACTCTCACACTCTCGCTCACTCACACTCTCACACTCACACACTCTCGCACTCTCCCACTCTCACACTCTCACACTCTCACACTCTCGCACTCTTACACTCTCACACTCTCACACTCTCACTCACTCACACTCTCACACTCACACACTCTCACACTCTTCCACTCTCACACTCTAACACTCACACTCGCACACTCTCAAACTCTCATACTATCACACTCTCACACTCTCAAACTTTGACACTCTTACACTTTGACACTCCCAAACTCTCACAATCTAACACTCTTGCACTCTCGCACTCTCACACTCTCGCACTCTCATACTCACAACTCTCGCACTCTTGCACTCTTGACCTCTCGCACTTGCTCTCTTGCAATCTCACACTCTAGGACTCTCACACTCACACTCTCACACTCTCTGACTCCCACACTTTCACCCTCTCACACTCACACTCACACCCATACAATCTCACACTCACACCCTCAAACACTCACACTCTCACACACTCACACTCACACGATCACTCTCACACTCTCACACTTTCACACTCTCAAACTCACATTCTCACACTCTCACACTCTCACACTCTTACAGTATCACACTCTCACAATCTCACTCTCACACTCTCACACTCTCAAACTCTCACACTCTCATACTCTCACATGGTCACACTCTCACACTCACACTCTCACACTCTCACACACTCACACTCTCACACTCTCACACACTCACACTCTCACACTCTCACCCTCTCACACTCTCACATCCTCACACTAACACTCTCACACTCTAACACTCGCACTCTTGCCCTCTCACCCTCACCCACTCGTACACTCTCACACTCTCACTCTTACACTCGCACACTCTCACACTCTCACACTCTCACACTCTCATACTCTCACACTCTCTCACTCTCACACTCGCACACTCTTACACTCTCCCACTCTCACGCTCTCACACTCTCACACTCATAATCTCACACTCTCACACTCTCCCACTCTCACAATCTCACACTCTCACTCTCACAATTTCCACACTCTCACACTCTCACACTGTAACACTCTGACACTCTCACACAATCACACTCTCACACTCTCACACTCTCACACTCACACTCACACTCACAAACTCTCATTCTCTCACCCTCTCACACCCTCACACTCTCACACTCTCACACTCCCACTAACACTCTTAAACTCTCACACTCTCACACACTCACACTCTCACACTCACACTCTCACTATCACACTCTCACACTCTCACACTCTCACACTATCACACTCTCACACTCTCACACGATCACACTCACACTCTCATACTCTCACAATCTCACACTCTCACAATCTCACGCTCTCACACTCTCACACACTCACACTCTCACACTCTTACACTCATACTCTTACACTCTCACACTCTCCCAGTCTCACACTCTCACACTCACTCTCACACTCTCACACTCACACTCTCACACTCTCACACTCTCACACTCGTACTCTCACATTCTCACACTCTTACACTCCCACACTCTCACACTTAAACACCCTCAGACTCTCACACTCTCACACTCTCACACTCTCTCACACTCTCACACTCTCACACTCTCACAATCTCCGACTCTCACACTCCCAAACTCTCACACTCTCACACTGACACACTCTCACACTCTCACACTCTCACACTCTCACGCACCCACACTCCCACACTCTCACACTCTCACACTCACACTCACACTCTCACACTCTCACACACTCACACTCTCACACACACTTTCACTCTTACACTGTCACACTCTCACACTCTCACACTCTCACACTCTCACACTCTAAAACTGTCCCATTCTCACAAGCTCACACTCACACTCTCACAATCTCATACTCTCACAATCTCACACTCTCACACTCATAAACTCTCACACATCACACTCTCACACTCTCATACTCTCACACTCTCACACTCTCTCTCTCTTTCATTCCAAAACTCTCACCCTCTCACACTCTCACAGTCTCACAGTCTCACACACTCACACTCTCATACTCTTACACTCTTACACTCATACTCACACTATCACACTCTCACACTCTCACTCTCTATAAAACTCACACTCTCACACTCTCACACTTACACACTCTCACACTCTCACACTCTTACACTCGCACTCTCACACTCTCGCAATCTCGCACTCTCCAATCAACCACTCTCGCACTTGCTCTCTCGCAATCTCGCACTCTAGCACTCTGGCACTCTCGTACTCTCACACTCTCACACTTACACACTCTCACACTCTCACACTCTTACACTCGCACTCTCACACTCTCGCAATCTCGCACTCTCCAATCAACCACTCTCGCACTTGCTCTCGCGCAATCTCGCACTCTAGCACTCTGGCACTCTCGTACTCTCACACTCTTACACTCTCACACTCTCACACTCAGAGTATCACACTCTTTCACTCGCACTCTCACACTCTCGCACTCTCGCACTCTCCACTCAAGCACTCTCGCACATGCTCTCTTGCAATCTCGCACTCTAGCACTCAGGCACTCTCGCACTCTCACACTCTCACACTCTCGCACTCTCGCACTCTCCACTCAAGCACTCTCGCACATGCTCTCTTGCAATCTCGCACTCTAGCACTCAGGCACTCTCGCACTCTCACACTCTTACACTCTCACACTCTCACACTCTCACACTCACACTCTCATACTCTTAAGCTCTCACACTCTCACACTTTCACACTCACACACTCTCTCTCTCTCTCACACTCTCACACTCTCACAGTCTCACACTCTCGCACTCTCACATTTTGACACTCTGACACTCTCAAACTCTCAGACTCTTACACTCACACTTTCACACTGTCATACTCTCACACTTGCACTTTCGCACTTCGCACTCTCGCACTCTCGCACTCTCGCACACTCGCACTCTCGCACTCTAGCACTCTCGCACTCACTCTCTTGCAATCTCGCACTTTGGCAATCTGGCACTCTCAAACTCTCACACTCTCACACTCTCACACTCTCATACTCACATACTCTCACAATATCACTCTCACCCTCTCAATCGCTCACACTCTCAAACTCTCATACACTCACACTTTCACACTGTCACACTCTCACACTCTCACACTCTCACAGTCACACTCTCACACTCACATACTCTCACAATATCACTCTCACCCTCTCAATCGCTCACACTCTCAAACTCTCATACACTCACACTTTCACACTGTCACACTCTCACACTCTCACACTCTCACAGTCACACTCTCACACTCTCACACTCTCACACTCTCACACACTCACACTCTCACACTCACACTCTCACACTCTCACACTCTCACACACTCACACTCTCATACTCTCAAACTCTCACACTCTTACACTCTCACACTCTCACACTCTCACACTCTCACACACTCACACTCTCACACTCACACTCTCACACTCTCACACTCTCACACACTCACACTCTCATACTCTCAAACTCTCACACTCTTACACTCTCACACTCTCACACTCTAAAACTCTCATAATCTCACACTCTCACATTCTCACACTCTCACACTCTCACAGTCTCACACACACTCTCACACTCTCACACTCGCACAGGCTCACACTCACACTCTCATACTCTCACACTCTCACACTCTTGCTTTCATATTGTAAAACTCTCACACTCTCACACTCACACACTCACACTCTCACAGTCTCACACTCACACTCTCACACTCTCACACCCTCACACTCTCACAATCTCACACTCTCACTCTCACACTCTCAAACTCTCACACTCTCACACTCTCACACTCTCATACTCTCACACTCTCACACTCTTACACTCTCACACGATCACACTCTTACACTCACACTCTTGCACTCTCACACTCACACTCTCACACTCTCACACTCTTACACTCTCAAACTCTCATACTCTAACACTATCAAACACTCACTCTCACACTCACAATCTCACACTCTCAAACTCACCCTCTCACACTCACAGACTCTCACACTCTCACACTCTTAGACTCTCACACTCTTACACTCACACTCTCACACTCTCAAACTCTCACACTCTCACACTCTAACACTCTCCTACTCTCACACTCTCACACTCCCACACTTTCACACTTTCATACTCTCACACTCTCACACTCTCACACTCACACTCTTGCACTCTCAAACTCTCACACTTTCACACTTTCACACTCTTAAACTCCCACACTGTCACACTCTAACACTCTCACACATTCAAACTCTCCACTCTCACACTCTGACTCTCACACTCACACTCTCACACTCTTACACTTTCACACTCTCACTGTCACTCTTACAGTCACACTCCCAAACTCTCACACTCTCACACTCTCACACTATCACTCTCACACTCTTAAGCTCTCACACTCACACTCTCACACTCTCACAGTAACATTCTCACACTCTCACACTCTCACACTCTCCCACTCACACTCTCACACTCTCACACCCACACTCTCAAACTCTCACTCTCACACTTTCACACTCTCACACTCACACTCATACTCTCACAATCTCACACACCCACACTCTCACAATCTCACACTCTGACACTCACACTCTCACTCTCACACTCTCACACTCTCGCACTCTCACTCTCACATGCTCACACTCTCACACTGTCACACTCTCACACTCTCACACTCTTACACTCTTACACTCTCACACTCTCACACTCTCATACTCCCACACTCTCACACTCATTGCAAAACTCTCACACTCTCACACTCTCACAGTCTCACACTCACACTCTCACAATCTCACAGTCTCACACTCACACTCACACTCTCATACTCTCAGACTCTCACACTCACTCTCATGTTGTAAAACTCTCACACTCTCACACTCTCACACTCTCACATTCTCACACCCTCACACTCTCACACTCTCACAGTCTCACACTCACGATCTCACACTCTCACACTCTCACAGTCTCATACTCTCACACTCTCACACTCTCATCCTCTCACACTCTCACTCTCTCACACTCTCACACTCTCACACAATCATTCTCGCACACTCTCACACTCTTACACTCTCACACGATCACACTCTTCCACTCACACTCTTGCACTCTCACACTCACACTCTCACACTCTCACACTCTCACACCCTTACACTCTCAAACTCTCACACTCTCAAAATCTAACACACGCACTCTCACACTCACAATCTCACACTCTCACACTCATACTCTCACACTCACACCCTCACAATCTCACACTCTCACACTCTCACACTCTCACAGTCTCACAATCTTTTTCTCTCACACTCTTACACTCTCACACTCAGACTCTTGCACTCTCACACTCACAAACTCTCACACTCTCCCACTCTTACACCCTCACACTCTCACTCTCACACTCACACTCACACTCTCAAACTCTCACACTCTCACACTCTCACACTAACACTCTCACACTCTTAAGCTTCTCGTACTCTCCCACTCTCGCACTCTTGCACTCTAGCACTCTCCCACTCGCTCTCTTGCAATCTCGCACTCTGGCACTCTAGCACTCTCACACTTGCACACTCTCACAATCTCACACTCTCAGACTCTCACACTCTCACACTCACACTCTCACACTCTCACCTTCTCATACTCTCACACCCACACTCTCACTCTCACACTCTCACACTCTCACACTCTCACACTCTCGCTCTCTCGCACTCTCGCTCTCTCGCACTCTCGCTCTCTCGCACTCTCGCTCTCTCGCACTCTCGCTCTCTCGCACTCTCGCTCTCTCGCACTCTCGCTCTCTCGCACTCTCGCTCTCTCGCACTCTCGCTCTCTCGCACTCTCGCTCTCTCACACTCTCACACTCTCAGACTCTCACACTCTCACACTCACACTCTCACACTCTCACCTTCTCATACTCTCACACCCACACTCTCACTCTCACACTCTCACACTCTCACACTCTCACACTCTCGAACTCTCGCACTCTCGCACTCTCGCTCTCTCACACTCTCACATGCTCACACTCTCACACTCTCATACTCTCACACTCTCACACTCTCGCTCTCTCGCACTCACACACTCTTACATGCTCACACTCTCACAATCTCACACTCTCACACTCTCACACTCTCATACTCTCATACTCTACCAATGTCACACACTTGTACACTCACACTCTCACACTCTCATACTCTCACACTCACACTTTCACACTGTCACACTCACAAACTCTCACACTCTCACTCTCACACTCACACTCTCAAACTCTCACACTCTCACACTCTCACACTAACACTCTCACAATCTTAAGCTTCTTGCTCTCTCCCACTCTCGCACTCTTGCACTCTAGCACTCACTCTCTCGCTCTCTTGCAATCTCGCACTCTGGCATTCTGGCACTCTCACACTCGCACACTCTCACAATCTCACACTCTCAGACTCTCACACTCTCACACTCACACTCTCACACTCTCACCCTCTCATACTCTCACACCCACACTCTCACTCTCACACTCTCACACTCTCACACTCTCAAACTCTCGCACTCTCGCACTCTCGCTCTCTCACACTCTCACATGCTCACACTCTCACACTCTCACACTCTCACACTCTCACACTCTCGCTCTCTCACACTCACACACTCTTACATGCTCACACTCTCACAATCTCACACTCTCACACTCACACTCTCACACTCTCATACTCTCATACTCTACCACTGTCACACTCTTGTACTCTCACACTCTCACACTCTCATACTCTTACACTCACACTTTCACACTGTCACACTGTCACACTCTCACTCTCCCATTCTAAAACTCTCACACTCGCACACTCTCACCATCTCTTCTCTCATACTTTCACACTCTCACACTCTCACACTTTGACACTCTTACACTCTCACACTAATACTCTCACACTCTAACCCTTGCACACTTACACTCTCACACTCACCCACTCTCACACTCTCACACTCTCACTCTCTCCCACTCTCACTCTCTCACACTCTCACTCTCTCACTCTCTCACTCTCTCACTCTCTCACTCTCTCACTCTCTCACTCTCTCACTCTCTCACTCTCTCACTCTCTCACTCTCTCACTCTCTCACTCTCTCACTCTCTCACTCTCTCACTCTCTCACTCTCTCACTCTCTCACTCTCTCACTCTCTCACTCTCTCACTCTCTCACTCTCTCACTCTCTCACTCTCTCACTCTCTCACTCTCTCACTCTCTCACTCTCTCACTCTCTCACTCTCTCACTCTCTCACTCTCTCACTCTCTCACTCTCTCACTCTCTCACTCTCTCACTCTCTCACACTCTCACTCTCACACTCGCACACTCTCACACTCTTACACTCTCACACTCTCACTCTCACACTCTCACACTTTCACACTCTCACACTCTCCCACTCTCACACTCTCACACTCTCACACACTCCCACTCTCACACTCTCACACTCTCACACTCTCCCACTCTCCCACTCTTACACTTTCACACGTTCACACTCTCACACTCTCACACTTTGAAACTCTTACACTCTCACACTAATACTCTCACACTCTAACACTTGCACACTTACACTCTCACACTCACCCACTCTCACACTCTCACACTCTCACTCACACTCTCACACTCTCACACTCTCGCTCTCTCGCACTCACACACTCTTACATGCTCACACTCTCACAATCTCACACTCTCACACTCTCACACTCTCGCTCTCTCGCACTCACACACTCTTACATGCTCACACTCTCACAATCTCACACTCTCACACTCTCACACTCTCGCTCTCTCGCACTCACACACTCTTACATGCTCACACTCTCACAATCTCACACTCTCACACTCTCACACTCTCGCTCTCTCGCACTCACACACTCTTACATGCTCACACTCTCACAATCTCACACTCTCACACTCTCACACTCTCGCTCTCTCGCACTCACACACTCTTACATGCTCACACTCTCACAATCTCACACTCTCACACTCTCACACTCTCGCTCTCTCGCACTCACACACTCTTACATGCTCACACTCTCACAATCTCACACTCTCACACTCTCACACTCTCGCTCTCTCGCACTCACACACTCTTACATGCTCACACTCTCACAATCTCACACTCTCACACTCTCACACTCTCGCTCTCTCGCACTCACACACTCTTACATGCTCACACTCTCACAATCTCACACTCTCACACTCTCACACTCTCGCTCTCTCGCACTCACACACTCTTACATGCTCACACTCTCACAATCTCACACTCTCACACTCTCACACTCTCGCTCTCTCGCACTCACACACTCTTACATGCTCACACTCTCACAATCTCACACTCTCACACTCTCACACTCTCGCTCTCTCGCACTCACACACTCTTACATGCTCACACTCTCACAATCTCACACTCTCACACTCTCACACTCTCGCTCTCTCGCACTCACACACTCTTACATGCTCACACTCTCACAATCTCACACTCTCACACTCTCACACTCTCAAACTCTCACACTTTCAGACTCTCACACTCTCACACTCTTCCACTCTCACACTCTCACACTCCCAAACTCTCACACTCTCACACTCACACACTCTCACACTCTCACACTCTCACACTCTAACACTCTCACACTCACACACTCTCAAACTTTCGCACTCTCACACTCTCACACTCTCACTCTCTCACACTCTCACACTCACACACTCTCACAGTCTCCCACTCTCACACTTTCACACTCTCACACTCACACTCGCACACTCTCAAAATCTCATACTGTCACACTCTCACACTCTCACTCTCTCACACTCTCACACTCACACACTCTCACAGTCTCCCACTCTCACACTTTCACACTCTCACACTCACACTCGCACACTCTCAAAATCTCATACTGTCACACTCTCACACTCTCACACTTTGACACTCTTACACTTTGACACTACCAAACTCTCACACTCTAACACTCTTGCACTCTCGCACTCTCGCACTCTCGCACTCTCACACTCACGCACTCTCGCACTCTTGCACCCTTGCACTCTCGCACATGCTCTCTTGCAATCTCACACTCTAGGACTCTCGTACTTTCCCACTCTCATAATCGCACACTCTCACACTCTCACACTCTTTGACTCTCACACTTTCACCCTCTCACACTCACACTCACACTCTTACAATCTCACACTCACACCCTCAAACACTCACACTCTCACACACTCACACTCACACGATCAATCTCACACTCTCACACTCTCACACTCTCAAACTCTCACAATCTCATACTCTCACACTCGCACATTCTCACACTCTCACACTCTCACACTCACATTCTCACACTCTCACACTCTCACACTCTCACACTCTCACACTCTCACACTCTCACAATCTCACTCTCACACTCTCACAATCTCACACTCACACTCTTACACTCTCACACTCTCACGCTCTCATACTCTCACACGCTCACACTCACACTCTCACACTCTCACACTCTCACAATCTCACTCTCACACTCTCACAATCTCACACTCACACTCTTACACTCTCACACTCTCACGCTCTCATACTCTCACACGCTCACACTCACACTCTCACACTCTCACACACTCACACACTCACACTCTCACACTCTCATACTCTCCCACTCTCACACTCTCACACTCTCACACTCTCACACCCTCACACTAACACTCTCACACTCTAACACTCGCACTCTTGAACTCTCACACTCAGCCACTCTCACACTCTCACACTCTCACTCTCACACTCTCACACTCTCACACTCTCACAATCTCACTCTCACACTCTCACAATCTCACACTCACACTCTTACACTCTCACACTCTCACGCTCTCATACTCTCACACGCTCACACTCACACTCTCACACTCTCACACTCTCACACACTCACACACTCACACTCTCACACTCTCATACTCTCCCACTCTCACACTCTCACACTCTCACACTCTCACACCCTCACACTAACACTCTCACACTCTAACACTCTTACACTCTCACACTCTCACACACTCACACACTCACACTCTCACACTCTCATACTCTCCCACTCTCACACTCTCACACTCTCACACTCTCACACCCTCACACTAACACTCTCACACTCTAACACTCGCACTCTTGAACTCTCACACTCAGCCACTCTCACACTCTCACACTCTCACTCTTACACTCGCACACTCTCACACTCTCACACTCCCACACTCGCACACTCTTACACTCTCACACTCTCACACTCTCACACTCTCCCACTCTCACAATCTCACCCTCTCACTCTCACAGTTTCCACACTCTCACACTCACACTCTAACACTCTTACACTCTCACACAATCACACTCTCACGCTCTCACTCAAACTCACAAACTCTCATTCTCTGACACTCTCACACCCTCACACTCTCACACTCTCACACTACCACTAACACTCTTATACTCACACTCTCACACACTCACACTCTCACACTCACTCTCACTCTCACACTCTCACACTCTCACACTCTCACACTCTC
>SZWC01006719.1:19358-35768 GCA_023375785.1 Penium margaritaceum | reverse complement strand
TACTCTCACACTCTCACACTCTCACACTCTCGCACTCTCACACTCTCACAATCTCACACTATGACACTCTCACACTCTCACACTCACACTCTCATACTCTCACACTCTCACACTCTCACACTCTCACACTCTCGCACTCTCACACTCTCACAATCTCACACTATGACACTCTCACACTCTCACACTCACACTCTCATACTCTCACAATCTCACACTCTCACACTCTCACGCTCTCACACTCTCACACTCTCACACACTCACACTCTCACATTCTTACACTCATACTCTCACACTCTCACACTCTCCCACTCTCACACTCTCACACTCACTCTCAAACTCTCACACTCTCACACTCTCACACTTACTCTCACACTCTCACACTCTCACACTCTCACACTCACACTCTCACATTCTCACACTCTCACACTCCTACAATCTCACACTTTAACACCCTAAGACTGTCACACTCTCACATTCATACACTCTCTCACACTCTCACACTCTCACAGTCTTACACTCTCACTCTCACACTCACACTCTTACACTCTGACACTCCCACACTTCTACACACTCACACTCTCGTACTCTCACACTCTCACACTCTCACACTCTCATACTCTCATACTCTCACACTCTCACCTTCTCACACTCTCACACTCTCACACTCTCACTCTCACACTTTCACACTCACACTCTCACACTCTCACTCTCTCACGCTCTCACACTCACACTCTCACACTCTAATACTCTCACACTCTCACACTCTCAACCTCTCACACGCTCACACTCACACTCTTACACTCTCACACTTTGACACTCTTACACTCTCACACTCTCACACTCTCCGCCCTCACACTCGGACTCTTGCACTCTCGCACTCTCACACTCCTGCACTCTCGCACTCTAGCACTCTCGCACTCGCTCTCTTGCAATCTCGCACTCTAGCACTCTGTCACCCTCGCACTCTCACACTCTCACACTCTCACACTCTCACACTTGCACACTCTCACACTCTCACTCTCTCGCACTCTCAGACTCTGACACTCTTACACTCTCACACTCTCACACTCTCACACTCTTACACTCGCAGTCTCGCAGTCTCGCAGTCTCGCACTCTCCACTCAAGTACTCTTGCACTTGCTCTCTTGCAGTCTCGCACTCTGGAACTCTGGCACTCTCGCACTCTGCCACTCTCATACTCTCACAGTCTCACACTCTCACACTCACACTCTCATACTCTTAAGCTCTCACACTCTCACACTCACACTCTCCCTCTCACACTCTCACACTCTCACAGTCTCACACTCTCGCACTCTCGCACTCTCACACTCTCACACTCTGACACTCTCACACTCTCAGACTCTTACACTCACACTCTCACACTTTCACACTCTCACACTCGCACTTTTGCACTTCGCACTCTCGCACTCTCCCACTCTCGCACTCTCGCACTCAAGCACTCTCGCACTCACTCTCTTGCGATCTCGCACTCTCACACTCTCACACTCTCACACTCTCACAGTCTCACAGTCTCACACTCTCACAATCTCACTCTCACCCTCTCAATCGCTCACACTCTCACACTCTCAACATCTCACACTCTCCCATTCTTACACTCTCATACTCTCACACTCTCACACTCACGCTCACACACTCTCACACTCTCACACACTCACACTCTCACACTCACACTCTCACACTCTCACACTCAGACACTCTCACACAACCATACTCTCACACTATCACACTCTGATACTCACACTCTCACTCTCACATTCTCACACTCTCACACTCTCGTACTCTCACAATCTAACACTCTCACATGCTCAAACTCTCACACTCTCATACTCTCACACTCTCACACTCTCACACTCTCACACTCTTATACTCTCACACTCTTACACTCTCACACACTCATAATCTCACACTCTCACACTCTCACACTCTCACTCTCATATTGAAAAATGCTCATACTTTCACACTCTCACACTCTCACAGTCTCACACTCACACTATCACACTCTCACACTCGCACAGTCTCACACTCACACTCTCATACTCTCACACTCTCACACTCTTGCTTTCATATTGCAAAACTCTCACACTCGCACACTCTCACACTCTCATACTCTCACACTCTCACTCTTACACTCTCACACGATCACATTCTTACACTCACACTCTTGCACTCTCACACTCACACTCTCACACTCTCACACTCTTACACACTCAAACTCTCACACTGTCACACACTCACTCTCACACTCACAATCTCACACTCTCACACTCACATACTCTCACACTCTCACACTCTTAGACTCTCACACTCTTACACTCACACTCTCACACTCTCATACTCTCACACTCTCACACTCTCACACTCTTACACTCTCCTACTCTCACACTCTCACACTCTCACACTTTCATACTCTCACACTCTCACTCTCACACTCTCACACTCTCACACTTACACTCTTGCACTCTCACACTCTCACACTCTCACACTTTCACACTCTTACACTCCCACACTCTCACACTCTAACACTCTCACACATTCAAACTCTCCACTATCACACTCTCACTCTCACACTCATACTCTCACACTCTTACACTCTCACACTCTCACTGTCACCCTTACACTCAGACTCCCAACCTCTCACACTCTCACACTCTCACAATAACACTCTCACAATCTTAAGCTCTCACACTCTCACACTCTCACACTCGGACACTCTCACACTAACACTCTCACACTCTCACACTTTCACACTCACACTCTCACACTCTCACACTCACACTCACACTCTCACGCTTTCACACTCTCACACTCACACTCACACTCTCACACTTTCACACACCCACACTCTCAAAATCTCACACTCTGACACTCACACTCTCACTCTCACACTCTCACACTCTCGCACTCCCGCAATCTCACACTCTCACATGCTCACACTCTCACACTCTCACACTCTCACACTCTCACACTCTCACACTCTCACACTCGTACACTCTCACACTCTCACACTCTCACACTCACACTCTCACTCTCACACTCTCACACTCTCGCACTCCCGCAATCTCACACTCTCACATGCTCACACTCTCACACTCTCACACTCTCACACTCTCACACTCTCACACTCTCACACTCGTACACTCTCACACTCTCATACTCTCACACTCTCACGCTTCAACACTCACACTCTCATATTGTAAAACTCTCACACTGTCACAGTCTCACACTCACACTCTCACACTCTCACAGTCTCACACTCAAACTCTCATACTCTCACACTCTCACACTCACTCTCATATTGTAAAACTCTCACATTCTCACACTCATACACTCTCACAATCTCACACCCTCACACTCTCACACTCTCACAGTCTCACACTCACACTCTCACAATCTCATTCTCACACTCTCACTCTCTCACACTCTCACACTCTCACTCTCACACTCTCACACTATCATACTCTCACACTTTCATACTCTTACACTCTCACACGATCACACTCTTCCACTCACACTCTTGCACTCTCACACTCACACTCTCACACTCTTACACTCTCAAACTCTCACACTCTCACCATCTAACACACTCACTCTCACACTCACAATCTCACACTCTCACACTCATACTCTCATTCTCACACCCACAAATTCTCACACTCTCACACTCTCACACTCTTTTGCTCTCACACTCTTAAACTCTCACAATCGCAAACTCTCACACTCTCACACTCTTTCACTCTCACACTCACATACTCTCACACTCTCACACACTCACATTCTCACACACTCACACTCTCACACTGTCACTCTCACACTCTCACACTCTCACACTCTCACACTCTCAGACTCTCACACTCTCACACTCTCACACTCACATACTCTCACACTCTCACACACTCACATTCTCACACACTCACACTCTCACACTGTCACTCTCACACTCTCACACTCTCACACTCTCACACTCTCAGACTCTCACACTCTCACACTCTCACACTCTCAGACACTCAAACTCTCACACTCTCACACTCTGACACTCTCACACCCTCACACTCTCACACTCTCACAGTCTCATACTCTCAAACTCACACAATCTCATACTCTTAGACTCTCACACTCACACAGTATCACACTCTCACACTCACACTCTCACACTCTCAGACTCTCACACTCTCACACTCTCACACTCTAACACTCTCCCACTCTCACACTCCCACACTTTCACACTTTCACACTCTCATACTCTCACACTCTCACACTCTCACACTCTCAGACTCACACTCTTGCACTCTCACACTCTCACACTCTCACACTCTCACACTCTCACACTCTTACACTCCCACACTCTCACACTCTAACACTCTCACACACTCAAACTCTCACACTCTCACACTCTCACTCTCACTCTCACACTCACACTATGACACTCATACACTCTCCCACTCTTACACTCTCACACTCTCACTCTCACTCTCACACTCACAATCTCAAACTCTCACACTCTCACACTCTCACACTAACACTCTCACACTCTTAAGCTCTCACACTCTCACACTCGCTATCTCGCAATCTCGCACTCTCCCACTCTCGCACTCTCACACTCTAGCACTCTCGCACTCGCTCTCTTGCAATCTCGCACTCTGGCACTCTGGCACTCTCGCACTCGCACACTCTAACAATCTCACACTCTCAGACTCTCACACTCTCACACTCTCACACTCTCATACCCTCACACTCTCACACCCACACTCTCACTCTCACACTCTCACACTCGTACACTCTCACACTCTCATACTCGTATACTCTCACACTCTCATACTCTGACACTCTCACACCCTCACACTCTCACTCTCACTCTCACACTCACACTCTCGCACTCTCACACTCTCGCACTCTCGCACTCGCTCTCTCGCAATCTCGCACTCTCGCACTCTGGCACTCTCGCACTCGCACACTCTCACACTCTCACACGCTCACACTCTCACACTCTCACTCTCTTGCACTCTCACACCCTTACATGCGCACTCTCACAATCTCACACTCTCACACTCTCAGACTCTCACACTCTCACACTCTGACACTCTCACACTCTCACACTGACATACACTCACACTCTCACACTCTCACACTCTCGCACTCTCGCACTCGCACACTCTAACAATCTCACACTCTCAGACTCTCACACTCTCACACTCTCACACTCTCATACCCTCACACTCTCACACCCACACTCTCACTCTCACACTCTCACACTCACAAACTCCTGCACTCTTGCACTCTCGCACTCTCACACTCTCACATGCTCACACTCTCACACTCTCACACTCTCACACTCTCACACTCTCACACTCTTGCTCTCTTGCACTCTCACACCCTTACATGCGCACTCTCACAATCTCACACTCTCACACTCACACTCTCATACTCTCATACTCTACCACTGTCACACTATTGTACTCTCACACTCTCACACTCTCATACTCTCACACTCTCACACTTTCACACTGTCACACTGTCACACTCTCATTCTCAAATTCTAAAACTCTCACACTCACACACTCTCACACTCTATTCCCTCACACTCTCACACACACCCTCACACTCTCACACTCTCCCACTCACACTCTCATACTCTCACACTCACACTCTCACACTCTCACACTCTCATTCTCTCACACTCCCACTCTCACACTCTCACACTCTCACACTCACACTCTCACACTTTCACACTCTCACACTCTCACACTGACATACAATCACACTCTCACACTCTCATACTCTCACACTCACACTCTTGCACTCTCACACTCTCACACTCTCACACTCTCACACTCTTCCACTCTCACACTCTCACACTCACACTCTTACACTCACGCTTTCACACTCTCTCACTCTCTCTCACACTCTCACACTCTTACACTCTTATACTCTCACACTCTCACACTCTCACTCACACTCTCACACTCACACTCTCATACTCTCACACTCACAATCTCACACTCTTAGACTCTCACACTCTCACACTCTCACACTCTCACACTCTCATACTCTTACACTCTCACACTCTCACACTCTCATACTCTTACACACTCATATTCTCACACTCACACTCTCACACTCTCATACTCACACTCTCACACTCTCACACTTTTATACTCTCACACTCTCACAATCTCAAACTCTCACACTCATACTCTCACTCTCACACTCTCAGACTCTCACACTCTCACACTCTTATTCTCACACTCTCACACTCTCACACTCTCACAGTCTAGTAACTCTCACACTCTCACACTCTTACACTCTCACACTCGCACTCTTGCATGCTCGCACTCTCGTACTGGCACTCTCACACTCTCGCACTCCAACACTCTCACACTTTCACACTTTCACACTCTCACACTCTAACACTCTCACTCTCACACTCTCGCACTCTCACAATCTCCCACTCTCACACTCCCACACTCTCACACTCTCACACTCTCACACTCTCCCACTCTCACACTCTCACACTCCCACACTCTCACAATCTCACACTTTTACACTCTCACACTCTCACACTCTCACACTCTCCCACTCTCACACTCCCACACTCTCACACTCTCACACTCTCACACTCTCCCACTCTCACACTCTCACACTCCCACACTCTCACAATCTCACACTTTTACACTCTCACACTCTCACACTCTCATACTCTCAGACTCTCACACCCACACTCTCACTCTCACACTCTCACACTCTCACACTCTCAAACTCTCGCATTCTCGCATTCTCCCACTCTCACACTCTCACATGCTCACACTCTCACACTCTCACACTCTCACACTCTCACACTCTTGCTCTCTCCCACTCTCACACTCTTACATGCTCACTCTCACAATCTCAAACTCTCACACTCTCACACTCTCACACTCTCATACTCTCAAACTCTACCACTGTCACACTATTGTACCCTCACACTCTCACACTCTCATACTCTCACACTCTCACACTTTTACACTCTCACACTCTGACACTCTCACACTCTCACACTCATTCTCCCACACTCTCACACTCTCAGACTCTCACACTCTTACGCTCTCACACTCTCACACTCTCACCCTCTCACACTCTCACACTCTTACACTCTCACATTCTCACACACACTCTCACACTCTCACACTCTCCCACTCACACTCTCACACTATCACACTCTCATACTCACACTCTCACGCTCTCAGACTCTCATTCTCTCACTCCCACTCTCACACTCACACTCTCACACTTTCACACCCTCACACTCTCACACTCACACACAATCACACTCTGACACTCTCATACTCTCACACTCATACTCTTGCACTCTCACACTCTCACGCTCTCACACTCTCACACTCTCACACTCTTCCACTCTCACACTCTCACACTCTCACACTCAGACTCTTACACTCTCACACTTTCACACTCTCTCACTCTCACTCTCACACTCTCACACTCTTGCACTTTTACACTTTCACACTCTCACACTCTCACACTCTCAGACTCTCACACTCTCACACTCTCACTCTCACAAACACACTCTCACACTCTCACACTCACACTCTCAAACTCTTACACTCTCACACTCTCACACTCTTACACTCTCACACTCTCACACTCTCATACTCTTACACTCTCACACTCTCACACTCTCACACTCTCATACTCTTACACACTCATACTCTCACACTCTCACTCTCACACTCGCACACTCACACTCTCACACTTCCACACTTTTACACTCTCACACTCTCACAATCTCACACTCTCACACTCATACTCTCACTCTCACACTCTCAGACTCTCACACTCTCACACTCTGACACTCTCACACTCTCACACTCTCACTCTCTCACACTCTCACACTCTCACACACTCACACTCTCACACTCGCACACTTGCATGCTCGCACTCTCGTACTCGCTTTCTTGCAATCTTGAACTATGGCACTCTCGCACACTCGCACTCCAACACATTCACAATCTCACACTCTCACACTTTCACACTCTCACACTCTAACACTCTCACTCTCACACTCTCGCACTCTCACAATCTTCCACTCTCACACTCCCACACTCTCACGCTCTCACACTCTCACACTCTTCCACTCTCACACTCTCACACTCCCAGACTCTCACAATCTCACTCTTTTACACTCTCACACTCTCACACTCTCACATTCTCACACTCTCACACTCACACTCACACTCTCATACTCGCAATCTCACACATTCACATTCTCACACTCTCACACTCACACTCTCACTCTTACACACACACTCTCACACTGATACACTCTCAGACTCTCACACTCTCGCACTCTCACACTCTCACACCATCACACTCTCACACTCTTACACACTCCCACTCTCACACTCTCCCACTCTCACTGTCACACTCTCACACTCTCACACTCTTACACTCTCCCACTCTCACACTCTCCCACCCTCACCCTCACAATCTCACACTCTCAAACTCTCACACTCTCACACTCTCACACTCTCACACTTACACGGTCACACTCTCACACTCTCATACTCTCACACCCTCACATTCTCACACTTTCACACTCACTCTCACTCTCACACTCTCATTCTAACACTCTCAAAGTCTCACACACTTACACTCTCACATTCACACACTCTCACACTCTCACACTCTCACACTCTCAAACTCTCACACTCTCACACTCTCATACTCTCACACCCTCACATTCTCACACTTTCACACTCACTCTCACTCTCACACTCTCATTCTAACACTCTCAAAGTCTCACACACTTACACTCTCACATTCACACACTCTCACACTCTCACACTCTCACACTCTCAAACTCTCATACTCTTACACTCTCACACTCTTATACTCTCACACTCACACACTCACACTCTCACACTCACACTCTCACACTCACTCTTTCACACTCTCACACTCTCACACTCTCACATTCTCACACTCTCACACTCTCACACTCTTACACTCTCACACTCTTATACTCTCACACTCACACACTCACACTCTCACACTCACACTCTCACACTCACTCTTTCACACTCTCACACTCTCACACTCTCACATTCTCACACTCTCACACTCTCACACTCTCACCCACTAACACTCTCACACTCTCACACTCTTACACTCTCACACTCTCACACTCTCACACTCGCACTCTTGCACTCTCGCACTCTCACACTCGCTCCCTTGCAATCTCGCACTCTGGCACTCTGGCACTCTCGCACTCGAACACTCGAACACTCACACTCTCACACTCTCTTACTATCACACTCTGATACTCACACTCACACTCTCACACTCGCTCCCTTGCAATCTCGCACTCTGGCACTCTGGCACTCTCGCACTCGAACACTCGAACACTCACACTCTCACACTCTCTTACTATCACACTCTGATACTCACACTCACACTCTCACACACTCACACTCTCACTCACACTCACACTGTCACGCTGATACACTCTTACATTCTTACACTCTCGTACTCTCACACTCTCACACTCTCATACTCTCACACACTCACACTCTCACTCACACTCACACTGTCACGCTGATACACTCTTACATTCTTACACTCTCGTACTCTCACACTCTCACACTCTCATACTCTTACACTCTCCCACTCTCACACTCTAACAGTCTCACACTCTTACACTCTCACACTCACACACTCTCACACTCTCGAACTCTCACACTCTCACACTCTCACACTCTCATACTCTTACACTCACTCTCATACTCTCACACTCTCACACACTCACATTCTTACACTCACACTCTAACAATTTCACACTCTCACACTCACACTGTCACACTCTCCAACTCTCACACTCTCACACTCTCACACTCTCACACTTTCACACTCTCACACTCGCACACTCTCACACTCTCACAGTCTCACACTTTTTCACTCTCACACTCACACACTCTCACACTCTCACACTCTCACGCTCTCACACTCTCACACTCTCATACTCGTATACTCTCACACTCTCATACTCTCACACTCTCACACACTCACACTCTCACACTCACACTCTTACACTCTCCCACTCTCACATTCTTACACTCTCACACTCTCACACTCTCACACTCTATCACTCTCACACTCTCCCACTCTTACACTCTCACAATCTCGCACTATGACATTCATAATCTCACACTTTCACACTGTCAAACTCTCACTCTCACACTCTCAAACTCTCACTCTCACACTCTCACACTCTCACTATCACTCTTTCACACTCCCACACTCAAAACTATCACACTGTTAAAATCTCACACTCTCACACACTCACACTCTCAAACTCTCTCACTCTGACACTCAGACACTCTCACACTCTCACACTCTCATACCCGCACTCTGGCACTCTCGCTCTCTCGCTCTCGCTCCCTTGCAATCTCGCATTCTAGGACTGTGGCACTCTCGCACTCTCGAACCCAAACAATCTCACACTCTCGAGCTCTCACACTCTCACGCTCTCACACTACCACACTCTCACACTCTCACACTCTCACACTCTCACACTCTCACACTCTCACACTCTCCCTCTCTAACACTCTCACACTCCCACACTCTCACACTCTCACAATCTCACACTCTCACACTCATACTCTCACACTCTCATACTCTCAGACAATCATACTCTCACACTCTCAATTTCACACTCTCACACTCTCACACTCAAACACGCTCACACTCATACTCTCACACTCTCACACTCAAACTCTCACACTCTGAAACTCTCACACTCTCACACTCTCACCCTCTGACACTTTCACTCTATGACACTCTCACTCTCCAACACTCTCACACTCTCACACTCACACTCTTGCTCTCTTCCACTCTCCCACTCGCTATCTTGCAATCTTGCACTCTGGCACTCTGGCACTCTCGCACTCTCGTACTCAAACACTCACACTCTCACACTCACTCTCTCTACGCTCACACTCTCACACTGTCACACTCTGACACTCACACTCACACTCTCACAATCACACCCTCACACCCTCATACTCTCACACTCTTACACTCTCACACTCACACTCTTACTCTCACACTCACACTCAAACACTGATACACTCTCACACTCTCACACTCTCACAATCACACCCTCACACCCTCATACTCTCACACTCTTACACTCTCACACTCACACTCTTACTCTCACACTCACACTCAAACACTGATACACTCTCACACTCTCACACTCCCGCACTCTCACACTCTCACACTCTCACACTCTCACACTCTCACACTCTTACACTCTCCCACTCTCACACTCTCACGCCTTCACACTCTCACACTCTCATACTCTTACACTCTCACACTCTCACATTCTCATACTCTCACACACTCACACTCTCACACTCACACTGTCACACTCACACTCTCACACTCTCACATTCTTACACTCTCACACTCTCACACTCTCACAATCTCAAACTCTCACACTCATACTGTAATACTCTCACACTCTCACACTCTCACACTTTCACACTCTCACACGCTCACACTCTCATACTCTCACAGTCTCACACTCCTACACTCTCATACTCACAAACTCTCACACTCTCACACTCTCCCACTGTCACACTCTCACACTCTCATACTCTTACACTCTCACACTCTCATACTCTGACACTCTTACACACTCACACTCTCACACACACTCTTACACTCACACTCTCACACTCTCACGCTCTCCCACTCTCACATTCTTACACTCTCACACTCCCACACTCTCACACTGTCACACTCTCACACTCTCACACTCTAACACTCTCACACTTTCCCACTCTTACACTCTCACACTCTCACTTTAACACTCATACTCTCACACTCTCACACTCTCACACTCTCACACTCTTAAACTCTCACTCTCACACTCTCACTCTTTCACATCTTACACTCAAACTATCACACTCTTAAACTCTCACACTCTCACACTCACACTCTCACACCCTAACACTTTGTCACTCTCACACTCTCACACTCTCACTCTCTCACACTCGCACTCTCGCACTCTCGCACTCTCACTCTCTCACACTTTCACACTCGCTCTCTTGCAATCTCGCACTCTAGCACTCTGGTACTCTTGCACTCTCACACCCAAACAATCTCACACTCTCACACTCTAACACTCTCATACTCTCACACTCTCACACTCCCACTCTCTCATTCTCACACTCTCACACTCTCACACTCTCACACTCTCACACTCCCACACTCTCACTTTCTCACACTCTCACACTCTCGGACTCTCACACTCTCAGACCTTCATTCTTACACTGTCACACTCTCACACTCTCAGACTCTCACACTCAAACTCTCAGACTCTTAACTCTCACACCCTCACACTCTCACACTCTCACACTCTGATACTCTAAAACTATGACACAATCACAAACTCACTGTTGCACTCTTGCACTCTCGCACTCTCGCACTCGCTCTCTTGCAATCACGCACTCAGCCACTCTGGCATTCTCGTACTCTTGCACTCGAATACTCACACTCTCACACTCACACTCTCATACTCTCACACTTTCACACTAACACTCTCACTCTCACACTCTAACACTCACACTCAGACTCTCACACACTCACACTCTCACACTCTCACACTCACACTCTCACTCTCACACTCACACTCTCACATAGATACACTCTCAAACTCTCTCACTTTGGCACTCTCTCTCTCTCACACTCTCACACTCTTACACTCTCCCACTCTCACACTCTCCTACTCTCACTCTCACACTCTCACACTCTTACACTCTCCCACTCTCACACTCTCCCGCTCACACTCTTACACTCTCACACTCTTCCACTCCAACACTCTCACACTCTTACACTCTCACATTCTTACACTCTCAGACTCTCACACTCTCACACTCTCACCTCTCACACTCACACTGTCACACTCTCACACTCTCACACTCAAACTCTCACACTCTCACACTTTGACACTCTCACACTCTCACACTAACAGTCTCACACTCTTACACTCTCACACTCACACACTCTGACACTCTCACACTCTCATACTCTTATACTCTCACACACGCATACTCTCACACTCTCACACACTCACACTCTAACACTCACACTCTCACACTCACACTCTCACACTCTCACATTCATACACTCTCATACTCTCACACTCGCACACTCTCACACTCTAACACTCTCATACTCTCACACTCTTACACTCTCACACTCATACTCTCACACTCTCACACTCTCACACTTTCAAACTCTCACTCTCACACTCTCACACTTTCACACTCTCACACTTTCACACTCTCACACTCACACTCTCACACTCTCACACTCTCACACTCTCATACTCTCACACTCTTACACTCTCACACTCATACTCTCACACTCTCACACTCTCACACTTTCAAACTCTCACTCTCACACTCTCACACTTTCACACTCTCACACTTTCACACTCTCAGACTCAAACTGTCACACTCTTAAACTCTCACACTCTCACACTCTCACACCCTCACCTTTGACCCTTTGACACTCGTACACTCTCACACTCTCACACTCACACTCTCGCACTCTCGTACTCTCGCACTCGCCCTCTTGCTATCTCACACTCTCGCACTCTCGCACTCGAACAATCTCACATTCTCACACTCTCACACTCTCACAGTCTCACACTCTCACACTCTCACACTCCCACACTCTCACACTCTCACACGCTCACACTCTCACACTCTTACACTCTCACACTCTCACACTCTCACACTCTCCCACTCTCACACTCTTGCAATCTCCTACTCTCACACTCTAACTCCCACACCCCCACACTCTCACACTCATACTCTCACACTCTCACACTCTTACACTCTCACACTCTCACACTCACACTCACACTCTCATACACTCACTCTCACACACTCACACTGTCATATTCTTACACTCACACTCTCACTCTCACACTTTCACACTTTCACACTGACACACTCTCACACTCACACTCTCGCACTCTTACACTCTCACACTCTTACACTCTCCCACTCTCCCACTCTCACACTATCACACTCTCACAGTCTCACATTCTTACACCCTCACACTCTTACACTCACACTCTCACACTCTCACACTCTCACACTCACACTCTCACACTCTCACACTCTCACACACACTTTCACACTCTCACACTCTCACACTCACACTCTCACACTCTTACGCTCACACTCACACACTCTCACATTCTCACACTCTCACACTCTCACACTCTCACACTCACAAGTTCTCACACTCACTCTCACACTCTTACACTCACACTCTCACACTCTTACACTCTCACACTCACACTCTCACACTCTCACACTCTCACACTCTCACACTCACACTCACACTCTCACACTCTCACACACTCACACTCTCACACTCACACTATCATTCTCACACTCTCACACTTTTACACTGACACACTCTCACACTCTCACACTCTCACACTCACACTCTTACACACTCACACTCTCACTCTCGCACTCTCACACTCTCACACTGTCACACTCTCAGACTCTTACACTCTCACACTCTTACACTCTCACACTGTCACACTCTTACTCTCACACTCTCACACTCTCACACCCACACTCTCACACTCTCACACTTTCACACTTTCACACTCTCACACTATCAAAATCACACTTTCACACTCTCACACTGTCACACTCTTACACTCTCACACTCACACACTCTCACACTCTCACACTCTCACACTCTCATACTCTCACACTCACACTCTCACACTCTCACACTCTCACACACTTACACTCTCACAGTTTCACACTCTCACACTCTCACACTCTCACAATCGCACACTCTCACTCTTACACTCTCACACTCACACTCTCATACACTCTCACACCCTCCCACTCTCATACTCTCACACTCTCACACTCTCACACTCTCACACTCACACTTTCACACTCTCACACTCTCACACTCTCAAACTCTCACACTCTCACACTCTCACTCTCTCTCTCCCTCACTCTCACACTCATACTCTCACACTCTCACTCTCACACTCTCACTCTCTTATACTCTCACACTCTCACACTCTCACACTCACACTCTCGCACTCTCATACTCTCACACTCACACTCTCACACTCAATCTCACACTCTCACACTCTAACACTCACATTGTCACACTCTAGCACTCTCACACAGTCACAGTCACAGTCACAGTCACAGTCACACTCACACTCACATTCACACTCACTCACACTCACACTCACACACACTCACACTCACAGTTACACTCACACTCACACTCACACTCACACTCACACTCACACTCACAATCACACTCACACTCACACTCACACTCTCACTCACAATCACACTCACACTCGCACTCAAGTCGCACTCACACTCACAGTTGCACTTACAGTCGCACTCACACACACAGTCGCACTCGCACTCACAGTCACACTCGCACTCACAGTCGCACTCGCTCTCTCTCTCTCTCTCTCTCTCTCTCTCTCTCTCTCTCTCTCTCTCTCACACACACACACACACACACACTCACACTCACACTCACACTCACACTCACACTCTATGTGTGTGTGTGTGTGCATGCATGTGTGCGTGCGTGCATGCGTACGTGCGTGTGTGTGTGTGTGTGTGTGTGTGTGTGTGTGTACGGACTCACATACACCCTCACACACACTCACACACACACACACACACACGCATGCATGCACGTATGCATGCATGCACGTACGTATACACACACACACACACACACACACACACACACACACACACACATACACACACACACACGTAACGTACTTGCACTCATGCACTCGCACTCTCACACTCTCGTACTCTCGCACTCTCACACTCTCGCACTCTCGCACTCTCGCACTCACACTCTCATACTCTTGCACTCTCACAATCTCACACTCTCGCACTCACACTCTTACACTCTCGCACTCTCGCAATCTCGTACCCTCGTACTCTTGCACTCTCACTCTCGCACTCTCGCACTCTCGCACTCGCACTCTCGTACTCTCCCACTCTTGCGCTCACGCACTCTTGCACTCTCGCACTCTCGCACTCTGGCACTCTCACACTCTTGCACTCTCGCACTCTTGCACTCTCGCACTCGTGCATTCTTGCACTCTCGCGCTCTCGCACTCTCGCACTCTCGCACTATCACACTCTCCACTCTCGCACTCTCACTCTCACCCCTCCTCTATCTCTCTCACTCACTCAATTTCTCAATGCAATTGCGTGTGTGTGTGTGTGTATGTGTGTGTGTGTGTGAGTGTGTGTGTGTGTGTGTGTGTGTGTGTGTGTGTGTGTGTGTGTGTGC
>SZWC01006718.1:112957-128646 GCA_023375785.1 Penium margaritaceum | reverse complement strand
TGCCTAAAGCGTTCGCCTTTGAGGGCATGGCCTACATGACATGGGTGTGGAACAGGATCCCTCACGGCCCCCTCCCGAACACACACACACACACACACACACACACACCGTACCATTTGTGGTACGGACATCGTGCCGACCTCCGGCTCGTGCGCGTGTGGGGGTCCCTTGCCTGCGTCTGGTTCACAACATAACAACAAGGGTCCAAATTCTCCCCTAGAGGCCGCATCTGCGCGTTTGTAGGCGTGGCCACATGCTCCAAGGCGTGGCAGTTTTGGGACCCCAGTCGGTGGCGCATTGTCGAGTCTCGAGGTGCCTTATTCTTCGAGCGTCTCTCCTTCAGAGATGTGCCCACCGAGGGCACCCCGCAGTCGCATTCCCTTGGGTGTGGTACGATATCGTGCGCAGGGTAGGGTGGGCTGACCGATGGTGCTGTCCCGGCCAGCCTGGGTGCTACGGGTCCGTCCCACCCACCAGCAAACTCGCCAGCGTCGTCTACGCCACCCGCATTGACCGCGTCACCTGTCCTACCTGCGTCCACCGTTCTGCCAGCATCTCCTACAATACGGGAGTCTGTGTCACCGGTTGCGTCCCCAGTGCTACCCCTGTCCCCATCACCTGCATCACCAGTAGAGTCACCAGTGTCGTTTGCGTCGCTTGCACCACCTACGCAGGCTGCGTCAACAGTCACACCGCCTGCGTTGTCCTCACCCTCCGTCTGCCCAGTCGACGCGCAAGTATCACCTTGCACATCGCCAGTCATGTCCGTTTCTGACGAGTGTCCACCACCTGCCCTAGCTATACCATCACCAGAACCATACTGGCGAGGTGAGGGTGGACGCCTCCGCCCGCGTCCTACTCGTAGCGTGCACAGCTGTGACCCTGGCATGAGGGCCTTGGGCCTCAATGCGCAGGGGCTCACTGAAGTCCACCCCGGCTGTGATATAGGCCTCGCTCTCCTTGCTCATGAGTGTCAACTTGCGGTGGACTCCGCACAGTCCACAGTCACTGTTGGTCCCCCGTCTTTGGCCTATGCTTCGGTCACGCGCGGTGGAGATGGTGCGGCCCCTGACCCCAGTGTGGTGGGAGAGACGCCGGACCCCAGCACACTGCTTCAGGCTCTGGCTGGACCCAATGCAGCACTCTGGAGCGCAGCATGCAAGGCTGAACTTGCGGCTATCAAGGAACATGGGGTTTAGGATCTTGTAGACCTGCCGCCCGGACGAAAGGCCGTCCAGGCCAAGTGGGAAAGCTGAAGCCGGACAACACAGTTGATTGCTACAAAGCACGGCTGACTGCGAAGGGATTTTCTCAGGTGGAGGGGATTGACTTCACGGAGACCTTCGCACCAGTTGGATGCATGACCACGGCCTTGGGTCTGCTGTCCTAAGTGGCCCAACACGACTGGGAACTCCACCAGATGGACGTCAACAATGCATTCCTACATGGAGAACTAGTAAGAAGAGATCTACATGGTCCAGCCCCCAGGGTTCGAGGATGGCAGCGGCCGCGTGTACCGGCTGCGGAAAGCGCTGTACGGCCTGAAGCAATTGCCTCGATGCTGGAACAAGGAGATCACCGGCACGCTCCTACAAACGGGCTATGTTCAGAGTGCTGCGGACCTTTTTCTTTTCTTGTCCCAGACCACTGCTACCTTTGCGGCCATCCTGGTCTATGTCGATGACCTTCTGATCGCCTCGACTGACCTAAAGGCTGTCGAGGCGGCCAAGGGCGTGCTAAAATCGACGTACAAAATGAAAGATTTGGAAGAGGCCACAGTCTTTCTAAGCATACAGATTGTTCGTGATCGTGCTCGTCAGACGCTCTTGATCCATCAAGAGCGATACGCCCTCACTCTGAGGGAGCGTTTTGCCGAGCTACTCAGCGACGTGCGCATAGTGTCCACTTCTATCACCCCAAACGGAAACGCTCTGAAGGTCGATGATCCAACAAATCTAGGAAAGCTGGTCGACGTGACCCTGTACTTGCGATTCATTGGCTCACTCATGTACCTGGCCACGACGACACGGCCAGGCATCGCCTTCACAGTCAACCTACTCGTACTGTTCTCACAGGCGCCGCGTAGACGGGACCTTGAGGCCGCAGTCCGGTGCGTGCGATACGTCATTTCCACTGCCCGCATGGGACTTCACTACCGAGGGCAGGCCTCAGTGGTCCTTGACGGATACACAGACAGTGACTGAGCGTGTAGTCCGGACGGCAAGAGTCGCACCGGCTACATCTTCCTCATTGGGGGAATAGCCATCTCATGGCGCAGTGGCAAGCAGGGCTGCATCGCTCGCAGCACAGCAAAAGCAGAGTACGTGGCTCTGGGCGCTGGCGCAACCGAGAGTGTGTGGTTGGTGCATTTGTTACGTGAGTGAGGTCAGTCCATGCCCCCCGTTGTGCTTCGGTGTGACAATCAGAGTGCTAAGGCCATCACAGAAAACTCCGGTGTGTTCCATGCGCGCACAAAGCACACTAATGTTGAGTACCACTACATCAGGAACCTGGTGGATCAAGGTGAGATTCAGGTCATGTGGGTTGGCACTGACTCGCAGCGTGCTCATTTTCTAACAAAGGCCATTAGCCGTAGGAAGTCTCTAGCGGCTGCTCGTTCTGTGGGATGGCACCCTGCCTATACTGTGGACTGAACTCTGCCTTTGAGCTGCATTCATGGTCATTTTCCCATCGTTGCTCTTGTGCTGTCGTTCGCTTCAGTGCTGCTACGTGTGTGGACCTGTTCACCACGTGTTCATGGGGAGTGATGTTGTGTACTTAGTGTGACCTCTCGGCTCACGTCCTTTGCCGTGAAGAATCCTGATGAGGCAGAGGTTCGGGAAGCCTGGGGGAGTAGGTGCGAGTCCGCCGGGCAGCCAAAGGATGTACTCCAGCTGTCATCACGCGTGCTGGCTTCTCTCCTGGAGTGCACGTACCTTGGTCAAATACATTCGACTTTGATGCCAATGCATGTTTGAACTTCGGTGACTTTGTGACATAGTTTTGTCCTCCCTGTGAAACGGTGGTAGTTTGAACTAGCATAGTTTAGACCTAAAATTCAGTCTTGGGTTTTCTGGGTTTATGGAACTCGAGAGGGGTTTACCCCTTGCACTTCGAGTGGGCACCGGTGAGCCCCACGTCACCGGCCGACGGGTGGGCTCGGATAGCAAGCTCCATCGGCCACCACTCTCTCTCACTCCTTTCACTCTCATGTTTCACACACACCACTGTTTTGACTGCCGTCGGTTCCATTCAAACCACAGTGTTGAGCTGCACGTGGTCACGTGAAGGAAGAGGGGTGAAACATTTCTGTTTGTACATACACTGCTCTGCACAAACCAGCTTGTCTCGGGTCTAGGTTCGATGACAAATAGTGCAAGTTTGTGTTCCCTTTGCATGAATGTTATGCGAGCGTGAAGGCAGTACACACATGTCATCGGATACATTTCTAACGAATGGGTTCACGCCGTTAGTGAAAACCAAGCAGGTCCTCATCAGCATTGGTTACCAGGCAGTAAGCCAACTGCCACCTCGCTGGCGGCAACGTACAAAATTCATGTGACGTAGTCGAAAAGGTGTGGAAGCCAGGTTGTAAACCGTGAAACATTTGACGTGACACACAACGTACTAGGTGCGGTTCAATGATGAACCGTGGTACAAGCACAAGTTCATAAGGCTCGACTTCAGCTTTTTCTACTTCTCTTTCACTGTCAATGTTTTCACAGGCAAACATGTCTTCTTCGGATCCGCTGAAGCTCCGAGGCCGTCCCATGCCGCCGCTCACGTTGTGGGGAGAAGATCCGGATGCTCCTTGAGTGGGTCCATGGGGAGAAATCCTTCCTCCACGTCCCCGTATGGACCAGTTTGATGCATGGGTCGCGTGGAACAAGATCAAGAGCATGTGGGATGCCAAGAACTTGGGACCTCCTCCAAGTGACCCGTTCGATATGTGCCATATCTTGTGTGTGAAGCTGCCTCATTGTCCTCCCATTTGGTGCCCACCACACCGGCAACCCTGGGTCCATCCGGATTGTCTGTGGTGTGCCAGACTCTGATCCACTTCGTCCACGAACCGTGTGGGTATATTGCGTATATTGATAAGTCATTTTATCTCTCTTCTCCCCGGTATTCTTGTATCATTCCGGTCTCATTTAACACACATGTGCCAGGTCCCAAACACTTCTATGAACTGAGTGCCGTTCAACATTGAAGAAAGTGGATGCATGTCATGGTAACTAACAAATTTGGACAAGACGCCTGTTACTTTTGGATTTGTGTGGCGTTTTCGATTAGTACTGAAGAAAGTGACCTCATTGGGCATGACTATTGTATGTACAGTACATTATGTTCATCATGTACCCGGTATACGATGTATTTTTCCACAATTTATAACACTCCTTTGCCTGGTGTGTATTGACATGACAACCATACCAACGATGAATTCGAGTGAACCAACCAATGTATGATGTTGTCAAGCAAATATTCACCTATGACCTCATTGACCTTATATGTAGAGTACATTATATTCATCATGTGCCCGGTAGCTGATGTATGTTTCCACCATGTATAACACTCCTTGGCCAGGTGTTTATTGACATGGCAGCCACACCAAGCATGAATGAGAGTGTTCCACCAATGAATGATGTTAACCATACCAGCGGATGACGTGCCCAAGACAAGTTTATGCAGCCTAGACATTACTGAAATGGACCATGCTTCCCGTTCACTAGCCACTGCTGCACTCGGGGTGGGAGCGTGTGGATACACCCAATAATGTCACACATGGGGCACAACTGGCCAGGACTGGCAGTCGCCAGTGGAGCCTCGGGATTAAAGACGATCCTATCCTCAATTTCTTTTGAAGCATCATAGAACACTTCTTCTGGATTGTAGTCCAGTAGAGTTCCCATGTCAAATGGTTCAGGGCAGGTCCTGTAATACAACCGCACCTCCAAACGCCTCCATTCCGAGTGCACTCTTGATAGCAAGTAACATGTGCCAGCTCCACATAGGAATGAAGTGATCAGAGGTAGTGCTGTTGGGAATAGCATGCACTCCATTGAGTTGTGGTAAAAATGAAGGAGAGAAATGAAATGCATGTGTTCCGACCTTTTGTACTTTGCATAAAGCACAGGGATGTAATGTGTCCATACGTGAACATTGGTGTTCATGAAGTCATGTAGTAAGACTGTTTAGTTACACACAAAGCTTCATTTGCCTTCCAACAATAGCAACAAAGTAGAGTTCACCATGTTGTCTCATGAAATTCACACACTAACCAATTAAAACTTGACAATGGTCATGGATTCACACCCCCATCTAACACAACCACTCTAGCTTCCGGATCACAGACTCAGGCTGTCCAGTGCTCATGCCGACTGTAGCGTAGGTCCAGAAATCAAATGTTCTGAGAAAGCAGGTCTGCAGCCAAGGAACACTCTCCTGTAATCCTGCACCATGACATGAAATTGTTAGTAGGATGTTCACTTCTTTCAAAGGAAAGGAACAACTACAGATGTACTGTTGAACATGCACAATGAACCTCCTCACCTTATATGTCTAGTGCATCCATGCCCCTGACTTCATGGCTCCACTTTGTCTTCTGCTTCATCATCTGCGCCCTCTACTCCTGCATCGTCTTCTACGTCATCTTCTCCTGCATCGCCTTCTGCGTGCTCTACCAGGCCACCATACTGTTCCATGAATCTGGCACCCTCTGCGTCGTGCTCTTCTTGTGTCAGAAATCCATTATCTGGCTCTTCCACGTACCCCAGGGAGTCCTCATTGCCACTTTCTGACACATCCTCGTTCGAAGTCGTCTGCTGCTGCCTGTCCAACCTCTTTGTCTGTCGAGGACACCCTAGGCTCTGCTTCAGGGTTGTAGTCTGAAGCATCAGAGTCGTCGGTTGCTGTCCCTTCTGCCGCCTGTTGACCACTTGCTATGTCACGTCCCGCTTCTTCTCTCTCTGCTCCTACACCTGCTGCTGCTGCTGCTGCTGCTGCTTCACGATGAGCTCTTAGTGCTGCTGCTGCCTTGTGGGGACACGGTGCAACAGGGTTGGGGCACCTCTTCTTTGTGTGGCCCTTGCGGCCACACTTGGGGCAGATGAGGTTGCGTTTGCAGAGTGGCGCACGCTCCATGCGGGAAGTCCTGGGCCTACCACGGCCCCGCCGAGGTCCTGGTTGTCCCCATCCAGACGGTGCAGCATGTATTGGGGATGCTGCAATGGATGGCATGGGATTTCCGTACGTGAGGCTCCAGTACCTCACTATCTGGCCAAGGTTCACGTGCGATGTCGGGTCTTCACCCACCTCCATCATGACGGCACATGCGTGCTGGCAAGGCTGGCCGTACTCGCGCAAGCGACCACACTCACAAGTTTCCCAAAAGAGGTCGACACGCCGGCGGACATGAGTTGGGCCACACACCATAGCCGTGTGCGCCCCTTCCATCATCATGTGGTAGTCACGAGCGACGACAGAACTGTGTAGAAGCCGTTTTGGAGGGGCCGGTGCAAGTGTCTCGGTGCAGTTCACAATCTGCTCGCGGCGCTGTGCCATGATCCCTTGCACAAAGTAACAGACCTGCAGGAAGCAGTAGAAGGGGTACAGCTTGCGGAGGGACTTCACACGGGTGTTCAGTGACTCGGACGCGTTGCTGGTGATGTGGCCCCCTCTAGGAACCGGGCACATGTACGACGTTCACTTTTGCAGGGGTATGCCACCCTGTCCGTCGCGACCTGGGATGAGGTATTTCGCTGCACGCTCGCTAACGGCCCGCAGGTGGCGTGCCGCTCAGTGGAACTGCTCGTGGGTGAGGGCCTGGGCGCACTTCCATGCCCAGTAGCCAGCCTTCTTGCCGAACTTCTCCTGGACGTTCTTTCGATGCCAGGCACAATACGTGTGAGTAGTGCCTGACAGGTGTCGTTCCAGAGCCTTCGAAAGGCCTGCTTCTGATAATCCTCTGTATATATTCCAGTGTTGCCATCGGGGTCCGTGGTAACCCCTATACCGCGACCCCGAGACATCGATAAACATCGATGTAACATCGATGTCGGGGTTTCACATTTTTTGTGTGCGAACACGTGCGGTCCACGCACCGGCGTGGGGTCCCCCTCGCCACTTGAGGTGCGTTCGGCCGGCTGACTCAAGATGTGTTGTCGGTGTGCATCGACGTCCATCGATGTGTTGTCGTGTACTGTTGTCCAACTTCATCAAAGTAGACCATAAAAGTAAGTCAAAGGAGGGATATACTGGAATACTTGGAATCTCATCATTTTGACTTTCGTAGTTTGCACGTTTGAAATTCTGCAGTAACCGTAAGGGTGTTTAGCTCTCACATATTTTTGTGCTCTCATATCTTTGCGTGCTCTGTTTTGAGCGTCGAATCTTATTCAGATGTTTGCATTGGTCGACTGCTTTGCCCTGTTACGTGCCATATTTTGAGATATTTTTCACGGGTTTGCACCTTGTTTTCGGTCGAAAACAATGGCACTGTAAATATTTCTGTAAGAATCTTCGCTGGCATCTAGCCTGATATCTCATGCGGCACAGGATCGTGTTTCCGCGCCGTCGGATGTGCCAACATCCACCAATGTGGTGCATCCAATGGCGATTGTAAAGGCAACCAGGTGCGATGTCGCTGCAGTGAACACGTTGGACAAGCCACTTCGGCCACAATCGTGGCCAACGGCTCGCTCCACACATTCCGCTCAAACTGTTTCGAGGAATAAATTTTTTTTGACACATTGAATATGACATTTTACTTTGCAAACGGTGGTTTGAAGGACTATCGAACAGGAAACCACCATGAGCATAGTACCACTCGTCGTTTGACGTACAGTACGTCAAATTTTTGCACGGTGGTAGACTCCGCTCGGGGTTTAGAAAAAGTAAGTGAGCACGCTGCCACGTGCGGTGGTTGCGGCAACGGGGTAGTCTCTGACCGAGGCCAAAGTTCTGGCCACGCTCAGCTAGGAAGCACGACGGACCGTGGCCTCGTCAGTCAGCGACGGCCCTCTACGGCCTCCCCCCTGCTCAGTGTCAAGTTCCGTGCCTTAGGCACGGGAAAACCAGGCCCCTCAACTCCTGGAACATCCCCTCCTCAGCACCATGTCTGCGGCTGCTTCATCCTCAATGACAGCATCATCGTCAGAGCCGCCGCTTTTCGAGCCCCCCAGAGTGGCACCATGCAGGGGAGATTTTCTCACCCTTGCCCTCTCCCGCCACCTCAAACCTTCTCCAACGGCTGCAAAGAAGGCGGGGTTCCAGTGCGGTTCATGTGGCGGCGTCTATCCCGGCACCTGCGACCGTATCAGGGGCCATTTCGGAGAAAACAACGCCAACATCGCCAAGTGCCCGCATCCCCCACCCCTTGCACGCGATGCCCTGGGCCTGGAACGGACTCCTATCCCTCCAGACGATTGGAAGCCCCACTGTGGCCGCCTCTACAACGGCAAGGGCGAGTCCTGGGGCACCAGGGACAAGCCAGTTGCATGGGCAAGGATGTTGGAAGAGAGGGAGAGGGCGGCTCAGAGGGAGAGAGCAAGGATCAGCGCCGAAGATGAGGAGGAGCAGCAAGAAGCAGAGCTGCAGGCTGCTGCAACAATGCTAGCTGCACAGCGGGCAAACGCGATCCTGAACGCCATGCCCTTGGTTGATGTGAACCGCATGGCCGGCATGAGGCAGAGCAGCATGAGGGGTTTCACAGACCAGGCCAACAATGACAAGTGCCAGATGGCAATTGTNTCATTCAGGCTGCCCCACCGCGACAAGGTTGTGGACACCATCCTCCCTAAGCTGGACAGGGACCTTGAAGAGCTGGACAGGCCGCTGAAGGACCAGTGGGCTATCTACGGCTGCTCCTTGGCGGTGGACGAGTGGGCCGACGAGCAATCTCGGCCCATTTACAACGCGATGGCTGTCAACATCGGCGGCTCCTGCCACATTTTTTCTCGTGATGCCAGCGGCCTTGTGAGAAACGCCAACCACATGGCGGGGATGATCAAGCAGGCCATTGAGGAGGTGGGGGTGCAGCACGTTGTTGGTGTTGTCTGCGACAACACCAACGTGAACAAGAGGGCTTTTGAAGATTTGAAGGACAACTACCCCCAGATTTTTTCCAAGGGTGCTGTGCACACAACATCGACTTGGTCATGAAGGATCTTGGCAAGAGTGAGTGGGGGGCTGCAATCATCAGCAAGGAGGAGAAGCTGGTCGCCTTTTTCCGCAACAACGACATGCCAAGAACGTGGCTGAAGAAGGAGAGTGGGGGGCGTGGGCTGCTGCCCCGTTGTGAAACTCGCTTTGCCACAACGTACGACGTGTTGCAGCGGCTGCTCGACATGCGGCCATTTCTGTGGAAGATGGTGCAGGCTGCCCAGTGGAAAGAGATGGGCAGCCAACGCGACGCTGGATTTCAGGCCCGCAAGAAGTCAGTGCGAAGCATGATCAAGAGGCAGGTTTTTTGGGTGCAGGTGAAGCAGTTTCGCGACCTCCTTGTGCCCTTGGTGAAGGTGCTGCGTATAGCAGACCATCCAGGGAAGGGTGTGGCCGATATTTATGAGGGGCTGCTAGACGCCATGGAGGACTTGGGCAAGTTGGGTGAGCCAAGAGGTAACAAGCCGGCACGCGTCGGAGCCGCACAGGTGCAGCTTGCAACAAGCAGGCTATCACAGCGCTGGAAGGCANCTCCACCCTACCCATTTCGGCAACAACCTCAGCGGCGATGCCGAGACTGTCACAGCATGGTCGGCCGTCGTGGATGCCTTGGTCCCCGCGGACGAGCACGACCAGATTCAAGATGAGATCCGCGCTTTTCAAAACGGCCAGACAAGCACGGTGGTTGACCCATTGGTGACGGCAAAAATGAACGCTAGAGCCAAGGCTGCGGTGCTGAAGGTGAGGACTGGCTTGCTGCCTGCGCATGAGTGGCATGAGCTGTACCTGGCTGGCATGCCCGCATTGCGCAAGCTGGCCATGCGCGTGCTCACCCAGCCATGCTCGTCTTCCGAGTGCGAGAGAGCCTTCTCTGCACACGAGCTCATCCATACAGCTCGCCGCAACCGCCTCAAAGTCAGCACGCTTGAGCTGCTTGTGCGTTGCAATGTGCGCCTCCGCAAGCATTTCAAAGCCACGAGCAAGCGCAGGCCCCGCGATGCAAGCTGGCTGGCTGACAAGGATGCCTCCGACACTGAGGATGACGGTGAGCTCACTGAGGTGGGGTGGAATGATGGAGAGGGTGAGGCAGGTGATGGTGAGGATACAGGGGACGAGGGGGATGAGGGTGATGAGGGTGGAGATGGGGAGGGAGGTGAAGAAGAGGAGGAGGAGCAGGAGGAAGGGCGGGAGGGTGAGACGACAGATGTGGAGGGCCCGAGCCATGCGAGGCCGATCCGCAGCCGTAGCATGATGGAGGCAGTGACCTCCATCTCAGGTGCAGGTGTGGCATGTTCTACAGCTGCAGCAGGAACTGCACGGACTGCCGCGCGTGCACGTGCTGCTGCTGCAAGCGCGGGTGCTGGTGGTTCAGCGGAAGCAGCTACAGGAGATGCTGAAGNTGGACGTGCTGCTGGGGGTGCTGCTGGACGTGCTGCTGGGAGTTCTGCTGTGGGTGCTGCAGGTGGTGCAACTGGAGCTGCAAGGATGAGCAAGAGGATGGCGGCGGGGAGTGCTGCCAATGCAGTAGAGAAGCAGCAGAAGTGCAAGACCCGTGCTTGATGCCCATCCCCCCCCCTGTCATGCAGGTTCAGATGTGCAGTCTTCTTGCATTGCAGCCTGCTTTCCAACAGCCATGCACCATAGTGTGGAGGGCTCCATGGGCTTGGTTGTCATGCTTGTGATGTGCAGGTTGTTACATGTTGAACTGCGTTGCCTTCAATGTTGAACTGCGTTGCCTTTTTTTATTGAAACCGTATTGTTGCTTTTTTATTTTACTGCTTGGTGCTCCCAACATGCAAACGTTGCAAATGTCATCTTTGCTTACATGATTGTGAATGGCAATGCTACTTACAAAATGTGATTCCTACTTTCCGTGAGTAGACTGTGCACACGGAGTTGTTTCAGCTAAGTGTCCATTTTAGATATGAATGCTGAAATGTAGTGCATTGTCACTCTGGTTAAGATAGGTCTACATAACACTGTAACATAGTTATGGAGTTCTATATGATCCGTGCAATGCTTCATACATGTGGCATGAAAAGATTTGATGTGAGTGATGATTTCATAGGAATTGGCCGAGTTGTGAAGGTGGCAGAACATTTCCACAAGGAGTCATATGCAGAATTGCATGTCGATGTGTCGATGTAACTGAGGCCAGATACATCTACACATCGATGTCCGAGGCGATGTGTCGATGCCCGAGGTACAACTGTGAACACTGATATATTCGTATGTATGTGCCCTCGGGTGTGCAGTGCATGAGGACTCGGCGGTCGGTGGTGATCCACGCTGATAGCGGAGACACGTGCTCGCCAAGCCTGTCACGTGGCGGCGTCGTCCTCTTGTCTCGCGCACTCCGCCGGCCGTCGACCCTTGCCTGCCCCCGCTAGCAGGCCTAGTTATGTCCTTGAGGTTCATGGGGCATACTGTGCTCGCTGTGATGCGGGACCTAGATTAGACCCCAAACTTGCATGTTTGTAGGTCTGTTCTAGGTTTCCTAACGTCTGACCTAGGATGTGACTTCGCAGGTGCCGTCGCACCTTTTTCTGGCACATAGGGCGATTTCACCCTCGCACCCTGTCGAGCGGTGGCGAGCTTCGCTCGCCGCCGATGGGTGAGACTCGACTAGCGAGTCTCACCCGTAACAAGGGGGCTAACTTGTTACTCAGGGACTTGTACTAAAAACGGCTTGTCCGACTAGGGTTTTGGAGCTACCATGCTCCACACTTAACCAAACAAAGTGCCGTTGGTCCCATTGGATTCGCAACGAGATTCTCAGCTTCTCTGTCCGACACTATCATTACACCTGGAGAACACGCACTCAGGTAAGCGCGTGCCAGCTTCAAGCAGAACCACATCCACGTTTCTTCATTCTCACTTGAGACAAGTGCCAAGGCCATGGGGCATGCATGGTCGTTTGCGGAAAAAAACCGAGCGACCAACGGCACGCATGCATCTCGGCATGCATGTCGTGGGGTCCATGACTTGCTTGTGCCCGTTTTTCAGAAACGTGCCATCCATCGTCATGACGCGCCTCGAATAGTCCCAGCCAAGGCGGGTGGCCCCTGGTGCCACAAAAGCCCATTTGAACTTGTTGTTGGCATCCATCTCCGCCACGACATGCATTCCTGGATCCACGCATTTCAGCTGCATGTATTCAGACTTTGTCTCACCAGCGAGAAAACCGCAGGGTGAGTAGCCATGCGCAAGCGGTCACGGGACATACCTCTTGACACAGGGACGGAAAGTAGGCCCATGATTTCACCTTGGCGCCCATCAGTTGGGCCTGGGCCAACGATCGAGCACAGTACAGCGTACAGTTCGCAACCTGAATCCCCGCAGCTTCCTTGATGATGGCTCGCAACGTGGCCGGAGGTGTTTTCGGATCCCGCACCATTTGGGATGGTATGTGGCGTGCTATCTACCTAGTTGTTCGCGTGGGGCTCCCACGGCCAATGGTCGGCGTGGAGCAGTACCCTTCAGTGACATGGGACAGTTTGACTACCCCGAGCTTCGAAGATACAAGAGCTCTTACGTTCCACGCGCAGCCCGGTCTCACGGCCTCCACACAGCGTACGTAGATACGTCCAGACTCGCTACGCACCCACTGCAGCCCGAAGTGGTGTTGCACCGCATGGTCCTTGATTGCCGTCCTGCAGGCAGCCATGTTGCGGTACTTTTGGCCCTCCACGAGCAGGTCACCGTTGGCCTTTCTTTTCTTCATCGTGCCATCGGGGGAGTTGTCTGACGGACCTGCAATAGCGACAGCATATTCATCACCATTCAGTGGAAAGTTGGGCGGAATGGAAAGTGTGCAAAGAGAACAATTACCAGAGGAAAGACGGCAGGGTTTTCCTAATAATGTAGAAAGAAGGCACAACTTCGTATGCGGACATGTAGTACAGCATAATGTAGAAAGAAGGAACAACACGGCAGACAAAAATTACCAGTGGAGCCACTAGGACAGAGAACACGGTGCCTTGTCCAAGACTCGGTCTGGTCCGGGGAGCGTGGCTCCATCCGAAATAGCCGCATGTTCTCCGCAGCTTCTTCTTCCGAAAGTGTTTCCCACTCTTCATAGTCCCAATCCATGTTAAGCCAGAAGAAGAGTTCTTCTTTGGCACCTGAGTTGAAGTTGAATACGTGGTTTGGCGGAGGAGGGGCCTGAGCTGGAGCCGGTGTTAGAGGAACTCCATGCACGGGAGGCCGAGGGGCAGCTGGCTGAGGTGGTGGTGCAGCAGGTGGAGCAGCGGGTCGTGCAGCGGGTGGTGCAGAGGGTTGTGCAGCAGGTGGTACAACGGGTCGTGCAGCGGGTGGTGCAGGATGTCGTCCAATGGGTCGTGCAGCGGGTGGAGCAGGTGGTCGTGCAGCGGGTGGAGCAGGTCGTCGTGCATCGGGTGGTCCAGCGGGTCGTGCAGAGGATCGTGCAGAGGGATGTGTAGCGGGTGGTGCAGTGGGTCGTGCAGCGGGTCGTGCAGCGGGTGGTGCATCAGGTGTTGCAGCGGGTGGTGCAGCGGTTCGTGCAGCGCGTGGTGCCGCGGGAGGTGCAGCCGGTGATGCAGCGGTTCGTGCAGCAGGTGCCGCAGCGAGTTGAGCAGCGGGTGGTGCGGCAGGTCGTCAAATGCCTGGTGCTGCAGGAGGTGCATCGGTTGGTGCAGCGGGTGACGGCTCGGCGGTTGGTGCAACCGGCGGCGCCACGACCTCGCCAGTGGGGCGCCACCCCGTTGACGTGGTTGGGTTCGGCCGTTCAAGGTTACGCCGCCTTGGGTCTGAAGGAGCACACACAGTTGTCGTGCCTGTTGCCGGCGAGGCCACATGACGGGGAGGTAGCGCCCGTGACACGCGGAAGTGAGACACCACGGGCAAGCCACCCTGGCCGGCGGAAATTGCCTGTCGTCAAGTAAGTGGGCCTACCGGATGTGAGAGCACGGCAGTTGTAGAACGTAGTGCCATGAAACATGAGAGGGGTGGGCGAGTGGAATCTCTACACACCGGTCAGGCAGAGGCAGGAGCCTCCGTTTTCCGGACACTGGCCCGGGTTTGGGGTGCCATTGCGCCAAGAATGGGTACCTCGGCATTTTCTCAATGCAATATATGTCCCACGTACCCTGTACTTCGACTCACCTTGCTTGATTAGTAGAGGCAGTGCCATGCTGACGCTCCACCACAAACACTCCAATCCCCGGCATCATCGCAGGTTTGCACCGGAGACTCCGAAAGTGAACGAACAAAGGGGGGAGGGGGTGGTCACTACCCACCGTCCATGCTCACGAGGAATCTGAATTTCGCCTAGGCAAACCCTAGACCATTACAACGTACATGGAAGGGCTATGCAGCCAATCCACTTTCATTACACACGTGCAACAGAGGACGGACCTGACTGGAGCACCTCTGTTTGCGCACATGCAGGTTCGGGAGCCAGGCTGGAATCAGTGCATGCAGACCGTGTTTTAACCGTTGTATTCTTTACGAACCTAAACCACGTCAGCATGGCATACGAGAAGCATCACAAAACCCACGGTAAGAGCTATATTGTTCCCGAACAGTACATACCCCATTCGTTCGTGAAGGAGGGGAGCGCCGAACCAATTATTTTTTTACATATTTGTACACATTAATAGTCGCATTCATGGCCATGCAACGTCTTATTGTACGGACTGCAGAAACGAAACACGAGAAGCGAGTTCGCCTGAAAAAAAATCAACATCGTGTCCACGGTGCCACACATATAACGCACGTACCGGTACTCCTTGATAAGTGAAAGTAGCATGGGTGGATGATTGCTTTCCTGGAGAGCGACGGGGGGATGGTTGCTTTTCTTGCGAATCACGGGAGAATCGTTGCTTTTCTTCCAAACGACGGACAAATGAGAGTCACACTTTGCCTTTTATGGATATCTTAGCTATTTCACCCAAGAAAAGATCACGCACTGATTGCATTATCAGTGTATCTTCATATGAGAAACAAGCGCACTGTCCTCATGCATTAGCCCCATGCGCTGGACCCCTCCATGGAGGTGGGGGTCAAGGGTTGCACATAAGAAAAAATCACACATTGAGTGCGTGATCAGTGTTTTTTTGTATAAAGAACGAGCGTACTGTCCTCATACACTAACCTTGCATACTGGATCCTCCTATACGAGTGGGGGTCCAATAGTCCATATGAGACAAAATCACACATTGAGTGCCTAATTATCATATTTATGCATGGAGAACAAGTGCACTGTCCTCATACACCACCCCCACACACTGGACCCCTCATAGGAGTGGAGTCAGGTTCCACATAAGACAGAATCATGCACTGTGCACGTGATCAATGCATTTTTATATTGAGAACGAGCGCACTATCCTAATACACTAGCCCCACGCACTGGACCCCCCATAGGAGTGGGAATCAATGACCCATATAAGACAAATTCATGCACTGAGTGCGTGATCTGTGTATTTTTGTATGGAAAGCAAGCGCACGTCTCTCATACACTGCACCCACGCACTGGACCCCCCCCCCCCCCCCCCCCCCCCCCCCCCCCC
>SZWC01006718.1:93307-105676 GCA_023375785.1 Penium margaritaceum | reverse complement strand
GGCCACTCTAGAAGCCATAGAATCTGCTAGGAAGCTTCAAATCTGGCATGCTTTGGTGTTCTGGAAAGCTTAGATCAGTGGCTATAAAATGCCACTGCTTTTGAGCCTTGATCAAGTGTTCATTCCCAGTCAATTGAGGCCAAAACTGTTGCCACACTCTCTGACTAGTTTTCTGCCATCCTTGGAATGAGTTGCCTCCACAGTTTCAGTCTCTCCAAAAACAGTTGGTGGTGTGAACCAGCCATTGCTAGGGACCCTCCAGGGTGCACACTCACCCTCAGGCCAACACTTCGAGTCTGTGTTTCTTCATCATCTCAGTCGTGACTCCTCCATTGCCTCCTTGCCCCCGCTCACTCGGTTATGGGGGGGAGTCAGCACCTTGGAGCCTACGAGCGGCCCAGTCCCCTCTGCTCATGTGGTCCCTACTGCGGTCTCCCGTCCGCAGCCTTCACCTTCGGAGCGCTTGCCGGATCCCGGCACTACGACTTTGTCGTCCTCTGACGAGCTCCCGCCTGTGTTGCCTAGCTCCGTAGGAGCTATGGATCTCCCTGGCGGGTCCTTCCCAGTGTCCATGTCACCTGCACACTCCTCCATTGCCCCGTCTAGTCCGTTGTCTCCCGTCGCACCGAGCCAGCCCGGTCCGTCCAACGATCCCCCCGGTCCTTCTCCCATCGAACCATTTGTTCAAGGTGGGCATCTTGGAGCGCTCCTTTCCCAATTGTCCATAGCTACATCATCCTCCGTCCATCCCTCTCAGTCTCAGCCGGAGCAGTCACCAGCGTTACCGACCGGCATGGATGCCCTTGGCCTGGCCATAAGGGTTGTCCACCCTGGCTCAGTTCTTGGCTATGCTCTGCTCATATCCAAGCACGAGCATGCAATCGAAGCCACCGTCCTTGGCAGCGTTGCAGAGTGTCATGCAGCTATTGCTGCCATACCTTCATCGCCGGACCCAACCCCAGTTCAGCAGGCAGGGGCTGCGCCCGACTCCAAAAAATGGGAGGTTTCCATTCAGGACGAACTGAGGGCCCTTGACGACCATGCCGTGTATGAGCTGGTTGACCTCCCGCCAGGCCACAAGGCCATCATTGCCCGATAAATACTTTGCAGGAAGTACATGTTAATTCCTCACTGTACATATTCCCTCTTTGGTGTGGCCGTGGATGTGCAGGGCATGCTGGTGTAGAGAGTGGAGTCGATGCACCGTGAAGGCACGCGATCCTCCAGCTCCGCACGAGTGGTCGCCTCCTTCCTGCTCGCTTGGCCCATCTCCATCTCGCCAGAGCTCGACGACGTCACCTTATCCCCTGTCTCTCCTGCCAAACCTATTTGTGGCTCATAGTTAGAAAGTGACAGATTGCGGGGCTTGTGTTACGAAACCTACCTGTGACCTGAAACTTGGCTTGCGGATAGGCATAGATTGCGTTCCTTTTTTCTAGGTTTAGGGATAGTTGTGTCTGGGCAGGGCGAGTCACTGCTCGTTTGTTTTAGGGCACCGAGGGCCTTTGCCCCGGTTTGCATGACTCGTCGGCAAGCTCCGCTTGCCGGCCGACGGGTGGAGCTCGACTAGCGAGCCCCAAGAGTAACAGATCTGTGAGCTGTTACTAGGAGTCTTCGGCCTAGGGTTTTCTATGGCCATGCGCAAACTCAAGTGTAACTCTCACTACACTCAACCATTTCTCATGCCGTACGTTACATTGGGTTCGTGAGATGATCCACGTGGTATCAGAGCCATGCTAGACGCAAAACAGTGGCGGATGTGATCAACGCCAAGCAGAAACAGGGGCGGCCGCGTAGCGCGCGATAGTAGACCCCTGCGACTGCCTCAACAGCAAGCCGCGCAAGTATCTAGGCGCGTTGAAGTCACTCCCATAGGCCACGCACAGAGTGTGGAGGCGGCGGGAGAAGGGGGAGCAAGGATAGAGGTGTAAAGGGGCGAGGAAGAAAGGGCCCAAGCACCGTCCCCACCCATAACAGGTGACAGCGGGGTCTCCCGGCCCAGAGAGCAACTACGGAGGCCTAAGACGGCCTGGCAGGAGTCCTAAGACCAGAACAGGCATTTCCAATCAAGCTTTGGGCTCGCGGCAGAAATCTGGGCCCAAAGTGGGCCCGTCGAATTGCTGCCAAATTTTTCTTCCACAGCAACACCAGAGCAATAGAGCCCACACTACCATCTTAGCCTCCTTCACGTCCGAAAGGCACCATGAGCGCAATAGCATCTGTGCCAGGAGGGGCCGGCGCCAATGCCGGAGCTGTCACCGGTGCTGAAGCCAGTGTCAGTGCTGACGCCGGCACCACCTCAACGGGGATGACGTGGGAGGACTTGAGTAAGGTCCTGTCCCAGAAGGGCTTGATGCCACCACCGCTCGGCGTGCGTGAATTCCTGACTTGGAAGGACGTATTCCTTCCATGGGCGGCGGAACACGGGCTTGAGGACTACTACCTCACTCCGCCGTCCAATGCGACATACGCGAGGGTGCTCCTGCACGCCTTCAATGCACTGGTCCGTGCTCCCCGAGGATCAGCAGTATTCGATTCATTATTTTCGCTTTGGCGGAAAAGGGGATGATCCCACCAACCCACGCAGCAGAAAGCCCCCACCCTACGAAGCGTGGCAGCACCTGACCATGCAAAAGGAGGAGCAGGGGATGGCCCTGGTCATGGCCTTGCGTGACAAGCTCCACAACCTTCACCCGAAGCCAGGCGCACCTGTTTCCGAGTATTGGGATGCCGCCTTGGACCTTCGCCGGTGCATCCTTGGCCTTGGCGCCTCCCGCACCATCCTCGAGTGGCTGGATCCAGTCCTTCTGCATCTTGGAGAACCGTACAAGGATTTCTGACGCGGTCTCCTACGGAAGTTGAAAGTCACCGACATAAAAAACGTTGACCTCACAGAGGTGTTCGAGGAGCTACGGAACTACGAAGGCGAGGATGAGGGTGCAGCAGCGAGTGCGTTCGTGCATCAGGGAGGAGGCACACATCCTCCCACGCACCACTACCCTAGGGGGGGGAGGCCGAGGAGGTCGGGGAGGCGGAGGAGGCCGAGGTGGACAAGGTGGTGGGGGACGAGGACGAGGTCAGGCAGCAGGGAACCGGACCTGCAACTACTGTGGAAAGGCAGGTCACTACTGGCACGCCTGTCCGTCCCTCCAGCGCATCATCACACCCAACCTGCAGCAGACACGCCCAGCGGTGGGCCAGTCTTCGACACCGTTTTCTCATTCCAGCCAGCATCTTCACCGTCCAACAGGGACGACTCAGGCTGTGGCAGGACCTCGTGCGCCGGCACCCTTTGGGGCGGCAACATTTAGTCCGCCACAGCCACATTCACCCATGTACCTATTAGTGCCAGCTCCATCTCCACCCGTGTCCCAGGGACCCGTATTCACTCCCCCATATGGCATCGTACCCGCTCCTGTCCCAGCGTGGGCGCAAAGGGTATATGTCGAGACGAGCGAGCCTCAGCAGCCATTGGCACTCCCACTGGGATCACGGTGGAGTGCACCCATGGAGATGCATCCACGTGAGCCAACTGCCACCACACAGCAGCCAGGTCAGAAGTTGGGGCACACGCATATCACCACTTCGTGTCAACTGGCCTGAGGCAATCGGACTAGAAAACAGGGCCGACACAATAGCACCTGCCGTCTGCTCCTAGCATTTCAGCTAGGAGAAGATATCACCCTCAGGATCACGGTTCCACACTGAGCAGTTCCTAGGCAATCACTTGCTAGCAACTGTGTCCACTTAACACTTGGTCACTTTCGCGCGAGGTGCTAGTCAAAGACTAACTCCTGGGGCTTAGACCAACCAGTGTCTTCTTTATACTGTTCCTTAGTTGGACAACTCTGTGAGGAGCATCTAAGGCCAGATTGTGTAATTAGAATGAGGAATGAGCCTGGTACATATAGTCCTAGGCCTGGCTTCTAAGGTGTGTGGGTAGTGGCACTTTTGGGGTGGTCACTCCACACCACCTCACCAGTCCGCCAATTGGCGCATCCACTGACCGCCAAGTGGCGCACTCTCCTCATGCATGGAGAAATGTCTAANCACTTGCTAGCAACTGTGTCCACTTAACACTTGGTCACTTTCGCGCGAGGTGCTAGTCAAAGACTAACTCCTGGGGCTTAGACCAACCAGTGTCTTCTTTATACTGTTCCTTAGTTGGACAACTCTGTGAGGAGCATCTAAGGCCAGATTGTGTAATTAGAATGAGGAATGAGCCTGGTACATATAGTCCTAGGCCTGGCTTCTAAGGTGTGTGGGTAGTGGCACTTTTGGGGTGGTCACTCCACACCACCTCACCAGTCCGCCAATTGGCGCATCCACTGACCGCCAAGTGGCGCACTCTCCTCATGCATGGAGAAATGTCTAAGAAACTTCCCCTGTGCTGGAAAGGTCAAAAACCTTCTGCGCACATCAAGAATCGATCGCAGGACCTGTTGTTCCTGAGTCCAACATGCTCTCCATTGTGCTACACTTCTGGTGTCTCGCTTGGACTTGCACCACGAACAAGGTTTGGGGGACTTACTCCAAGGGAGCAGTGCATGGCCAACCTGTCCGTCAAGCCATAGTAGTGGCCATGGGACATATAAGAACAACACTTCGCACGCAGTGCCCATGCATGAATGGCTGTTTGACACTGCCGCATCGCACCATATGTCACCGCATCGCCAGTTGTCTGTCACATTGCATGCCATGTCTGATGTTGAGGGTGTCAAGACTGGGTCTGGTGAAGTGTTTTCGGTTGAAGGTGTGGGAACTGTGGGCCTCCAAGCACCGGGCGGGGTGTTGTGGCTGACTGGTGTGTTGTATGTGCCATGGCTGAAAGTGAACCTGCTGTCCGGGGGACAGTTAGACCAACAGGCTAGTGTGTCCGCACTGACGCAGAAACAGCGTTGCATGCTTTTTGATGCGTCTGGCGCCTTACTGGCTGACGGGCCATTGCACACTCACATGCTTTACAAACTAACTCTATTTCCTTTTGTCCACTCACATGTGAATCGACCCCAAGCACACGTCATTTTGGACATTGGTGTTGCACACACCGACCTCATCCATCGTAGACTTGCACATCTGAACCCAGAGACAGTTGCTGATCTACTGAAACACACTCCAGCACACGGTCTGCTACCCAGTGATTTTCCACATGGTCTCAAAGAAACCACTTGTCTAGAGTGTCACGAAGGGAAAGCACACAGACAGGCCTTTCCCAGATCAGACAGTGTCACCACAAGGCCCCTGGCACTAGTGCATGTTGACCTAACTGGACCGATGCCAGTGACATCAGTTCAATATGCATCACTCTACGCGTTAATCCTCACTGATGACTATAGCTGCTTTCGGTGGGCATTTCTGCTGAAAACCAAGGCAGATGCCCAGCGTGCAATTGTGGAGTGGATTTCACTAGCCGAGAGACAGACATGTTGTTCACTGTTGAGGTTACAAACTGACAGAGGAGAATTCCTTGGTACACTGACGACAAAACTGAAAACCAGAGGAGTTGAGCATCAGTCCACAGCACCCTACACGCCACAACAAAATGGAGTGGCAGAGCGGTGGCACAGAACCCTTGGTGATGCATTGCGCACTTTGCTGACTGAATCTGGACAGTACTTTGGGTTCCAGGAAGAGGCTGTGAAGTACATCACCTTGCTATAGAACCGCATTCCACAGGGTCCATTACCCAAGTCTGTCACACCTTGGGAAAGGTGGTTCAAAGAGAAAGCTGAATTGAGGCCTGCTAGGGTGTGGGGCACAATGGCCTGTGTCTGTTTTGCACCACCGCAATGAGAGCACAAACTGTGTCCACACGGCCATTGGTGCGACTTTGTTGGGGTGTCCCACGCTTCGAAAGCATGGCGGTTTGAGGACCCTACAAATCACTGCTTTGTTGAGAGTCGAGATGCCTGCTTCTTGGAGCACATGCCCCACAAGGTGTTCCATACATTGCAGCATGCTCCCTCGCTATCCCTGCGAGAGCACTATCCTGAGTATGTGAGCGTGCCTGTGTTCATGCCCCCTCCACCGCACGAAGCAGGTCAGGTGGCTCGACCAGTGCAGGACGATGAGTTGATCACCTCAGTGCCAAAAAAACTTGTTTTCATCCAAAGACCTGGCCAGCACAGAGTCTAGTACCACCGAGGCACCACCAGGTCTCAGGCCTCTGACCCATCCTGAGGAGACAGAAAGCCCAACCACAACATCGCCTGAACCACCGCGACGCTCCCTGCACGCTCGCCCCAGATTGGACTACAAACAATTCTATCACACTTTCAGCACCGCAACCAATCATCACAGTATCACTGAATGACTGACCCTTACGAGGGCAAGGGGGCGCCCGGACGTCGCTGAGTTGGAAAAGGCGATGACAGCTGCACTGAACGCACTATTGGAACATGGGGTGGAGGAGCTGCTGCCCTTGCCACCCGGCCGAAAGGCTATTGATGTCAAATGTATGTTCAAACTCAAAAGAAATCTCAAGGGTCTCATTGAGAAGTACAAGGCACGCTTTCTGGCCAAAGGCTTTCACCAAATCCCACGACAAGACTTCACATGCACGTATGCACCCGTGGGAAAGTACGGAACGAGCGGTACCCTGCTTGCTGTGGCTGTACACGACGATTGGGAAATCCACCAAATGGATGTCAAAAAGATTTCCTCAACGGACCACTGGAAGAAGAACTGTATGTCAAACGCACAGAGGGATATGAGGACGGAACCGATTGAGTGTGGCTTATGCTGAAAGCCCTCTATGGATTGAAGCAAGCACCCCAGTGTTGGAATAAAGAGATCCGTCGCACCCTTGAAAGTGGTGGATTCACACGGATTGTTTGTGACCCCTCGCTGTTTCTTTGCTGGGATAAGGGACTACCTGTTTTCTTGCTCGTTTACGTGGATGACCTGCTGATCTTGCCTCCCTCACTCATCCTCATTGGACAGGCCAAAGCACTCCTCACCGCTCACTACAAGATGAAAGACCTAGGCAAGGCACAAAACTTCCTTGGCATGACCATCATACGTGATCGCACAGCACGCACTTTGACACTCCATCAAGGTCGATTCCTTGCTCATCTCACTGAACGGTTCCAAAACCTGGTACAGCACCTCCGACAACAGCACAGACCCATGATTCCTGATATTTACACGCACCTGTTGGATGCACGCAACACGTGAGAGAGCAAAAACGAACAGTTTGGGACCAGTCCCATGGACTTTGGTGAAGTGTAGAGTGAACTAGAGTTGAAAAGGCATGGCGGCCTAGGTTCGTTCTCCTAGTAAGAGCCCATCGAGCTCTTACGGGTGAGACTCGCTAACCGAGTCTCACCCATCGGCCGGCGAGCGAAGCTCGCCAGCCCAACAGCAAAGCGAGGGCGAAGCCCTCGCTTGACCCTCGAAAGAGGGATCCTAAACTCGGATAACCCAAATCGGGATCCGAGACAAAACCTAGTCAACTAGCCTACATCAGTCCAGGAAACATCCGGTAAACGGACTAATCTAGGTATCCTAAGGTGGTGAACATTGTATGCAAGATTTAGCATCTAGGCTTTCTAGACTGCATCGGGCCATGCGGCCAGGGCGGAGGTGACCACACTAGGGCGCGAAGCCCCGAGGCCATGAGAACGCCCGCCGGAATGTCGCGCTCATGGTGCGTCACCTCCACTCTCTGAGCCAGCATGCCCTGCGCACTCACGGCCACCAATGGAGAGATATATACACAGGGATTAACACGCCCCCTTGGACGCGAGTACAGTGGGCATGCAACCCAGTTGATGCAATTGTTGATGCAGTGAGGAGGAGGGCAAGGCTTTGGTAAGGAAGTCAGCCAACTGGGCATCGCCACTGATGGTGCAAACACTGATGATGCCTGCTTCCACCGCTTCGCAAAAGAAGTGGTGTTCGGCGTTGATGTGCTTGGTGCGTGGATGCAACACACCATCATTGGCAGCAATGCGACGAGCAGCAGAATTGTCACTATGCAGTGGCACAGCAGACACCACCAGCCCCAATTCTTCAAGCAGACGTGCAAGCCAAATACCCTCACATGCAGCCTCCCCTAGTGCCATGTACTCGGCTTCAGCCACACTGCGCGCCACACACGATTGCTTTGCACTTCGCCACGACACAGCGGTGCCCCACACGCGAAACACATAGCCACCGCGACTGCGAGCCATACGATCACGGGCATAGTCACTGTCACAGTACCCATCAAGCAGCGGGTTTACTGTGGGAGCAAACACCAGTCCAAGTCCAGCTGTGTCAAACACATAACGCAGCAGCTTGAGCAATGCCTTGTGATGTGTGCTGCGTGGCTGCTGGCCAAACTGAGCCAATACATTGACTGCACAAGAGATGTCAGGTCGTGTTGTGGAGGCAAGGTAGGAGAGACTGCCAGCAATCTGTCGGTACAGTGTCGGGTCAGTGTCAGGTCCGTAGTCAGTAGTGCGAACGTCCAACAAGTGTGCATAGACATCAGGGCTCATGGGGGACTGTTGTGCTGGGAGATGGTGTACGAGATGGTTAAAACGGGAAGTGAGATGTGCAATGAATCGTCCTTGATGCAAGGTAAGTGTCCGTGCCTTTCTGTTCCTGACGATGGTCATGCCAAGGAAACTCTGTGCCTCACCCAAATCTGTCATGCGATAATGTGCTGTGAGGAGTGCTTTGGTGTGTGCAATGAGGGTGAGTGAGGGGGACAGAATGAGTAGATCATCCACATACACCAACAGAGCGATTGGCACATTGTCCGCCCACCGCAAGAAGAGAGACGGATCGCTAAGACTCTGAGTGAAACCGCCACTCTCGAGTGTGCGTCAAATCTCCTTATTCCAACATCGTGGCGCTTGCTTCAGGCCATACAAGGCTTTCAACAGGAGCCATACCCGTTCTGTCCCATCCTCAAATCCTTCCGGTTGTTTCACACACAATTCCTCCTCCAGAGGACCATTGAGGAACGCGTTCTTAACGTCCATCTGATGAATTTCCCAGTCCTCACAAGCCGCCACAGCCAACAGCACACGGCTGGAGCTGTACTTGCCAACAGGCGCGTAGGTGTCTGTGAAATCCTGCCCCGGTATCTGGTGGAACCCCTTAGCTACAAGTCGGGCTTTGTACTTCTCAATGATACCCTTCAGATTGCGTTTCAGCTTGAACACCCATTTGACGTCTATGGCTTTCCGCCCTGGAGGCAAAGGCACCAGCTGATACACTCCATGATCCAGTAGAGCATTCAGCTCAGCACTCATGGCTTTCTCCCAAGCCGGCGCATCAGGCCGCCCCCTCGCCTCCTTGAGTGTCAAAGGTTCTGTCTGTGAGGTGTCGTCGTTGTGGACACTGACGGTGTGATAGAACTGTCTGTAATCAACGCGTGGCAAGGTACGCAGAGACCGCCTTGTTGGTTCAGGCGAGGGTGTGGGAGTTACCTCGGCATCCAGGTGTGTGCCCGTGGGATGTAGTCCCGGTGGGGGGGACGATGCACCAGAGCTTGTGCTAGCAAGATCTGTGGGTGTGAGCAGATCTCGAGGCACAGGTGAGCCAGTGTCAGCTCCAGGAGCCATCCGTTTGCTGGACCCTTGTGTCGGGCTGGGGACAAACACGGGAACACTGACATATGTTGGGTAGTGTTCAGGGACAGGCGTGGATGGAGCATGCCTCAGCGTGGGGAACTCCTTGTAGGGCAAGTGCTCTAGAAAGGAAGCATCGCGACTTTCCAAGAAGGAGTGGTTTATGGGATCCCAAAACCGCCACGCTTTCGATGCATGAGAGACCCCCACAAAGACACACCACCGTCCACGTGGGCTGAGCTTGTTCTCACGTTGTGGGTGTGGGAACCAGACACATGCCATCGTTCCCCACACTTGAGCTGGTCGTAAATCGGCCTTTTCCCTGAACCAGCGTTCCCAGGGTGTCACTGTTTTAAGTAGTGAGCCTTGGGGCACACGATTCCACACCCAGGTGACATATTTGACTGCTTCTTCCCAGAAGCTGTATGGCAGACCTGATTCTGTGAGCAGTGTGCGTAGCGCATCCCCCAGTGTTCGGTGCCACCGTTCTGCCACACCGTTCTGTTGTGGTGTGCATGGGGCGGTGGTCTGCTGTTCGATACCCTTAGCCTTAAGCTCAGCAGTCAGGGATCCAAAGAATTCTCCTCCTCTGTCCGTTCGCAGTGTTAGAAGTTTGCATCCTGTTTGCCGCTCAGCGAGGGCTATCCACTCAACGATAGCCCTCTGGGAATCTCCCTTTATTTTCAACAGAAAAGCCCACCTAAAACGACTGTAGTCATCTGTGAGTGTCAAGACATACAGAGACCCGTATTGGAGAGAGGGCACAGGCATAGGTCCAGTGAGATCCGCATGAACCAATGCAAGTGGGGAAGTGGACTCCCTTATGGACTTAGGAAAGGTCTGTCGATGTGCCTTCCCCTCATGACATTCTAGACAAGTGTCTTCTTTGAGGCCATGAGCACAATCCGTGGGCAAGAGACCATGTGCAGGAACATGCTTCAACATGTCTGTGACAGAATCAGTGTGGATGTGTGCCAACCGGCGGTGGATGAGGTCCGTGTGCTTTGCATCCGTGGCTGTCACAGTGTGCACTTGTGGTCGTGATGAATGTGTGTGCACAAGAGGAAAGAGTGTAAGACGATAGAGCATGTCAACGTGTAATGGCCCGTCAGCCAGCAGGGCACCAGCAGCATCAAAGAGCATGCATCGCTGCTTTTGCGTTAGAGTGGACACGTTTTCCTGCTTGTCTAGCTGCCCCCCGGACAACAGATTGACTTTTAGCCGAGGTACATATAGCACACCAGTCAGCCACAACACCCCCCCTGGTGCCTGTAGAGCAACGGTGCCCACCCCTTCAACCTTTAAGACCTCGCCTGACCCAGTCTTCACCCCATCCACATCATGCACGGCATGCAAGGCAACAAACAGCTGGCGATGCGGAGACATATGATGCAACGCAGCAGTGTCAAACAACCATTCGTGCATGGGAAGTGCATGGCTCGTGGTGACATGGGTGTGCCCTAGCCGCTGACCTCACGGCTGTGGCATGGATGTTGCCTCAGGTAGATGGGTCTCCATGGGAACTGCCCAGCCGAACCCGGGTGGAGGCGCCAGGGGCTGCTGAGGCTCAAGTGTCTCTGCGTAGACACGTTGCGCCCACGCCGGTACGGGCGTGGGGACGCTCAAGTTCTGCGGCACATAGTACGGACCCTGGTGCGCAGAGAGTCCAGCCATAGGCGTGGACAGTGGCAGCTGCTGCTGTGGCGGGCCAAAGGTAGCACCACCAAACGGCCTTGAAGGTTGAGTGGACGAGCTGGGTCCCTGCAGGTTTGGCCCTACCCAGCTGGCCACTGGGTATGCTGGGTGTGACTGCTGCGTGTGCTGCCACTGATGCTGCTGCGGTTGTGGCTGTTGCCACTGCCGCTGCTGAGGAGGCTGCTGCTGCTGCTGCTGTTGTTGCTTTTCCATCATCTGCCGCTGCAGAGTGGGACACCGGCGCCAAAAGTGCCCCGCCTGGTTGCAGAAGCTGCACCTTTGTCCTCCGCGACCGCGCCCACGGCCGCTACCACCACCGCTTGAGTTGCCTCGCCCTCCTGCACCACTGCTCCCGGCCTGTGTGTATGTCACGTGTGCAGCGGCAGCAGCACTCGCTGAGGTACCCTTGTGTACGTATGCTGTTGGGGATGTGCCCGCTGCGTCACGGGCCTCGCCTTTGAGGATGTCCTCGTATTTGCGCAGCTGTGCGAAGATGACAGAGAGATCTATCTTCTCGATCTCTTCCACTGGATGGCGACGGAAGACCTCACGTCTGAATTCCTTGTACTGCTCTCCCAGATGCAGCAGTACAACATCCAGCCATTCAAGGATAGAGCAAGTTGCGCCAAGCCCCAGAAGCCGGCGCCGAATGTCCATCGCCTCATCCCAATATTCTGCAACTGGTGCTCCTGGTTTTGGAAAGAGGTGACGCAGCTTGTCACGCAAGGTCACGACAAGAGTCATGCCTTGCTCCTCTTGGCGGGTTGTGAGGTGCTTCCAAGCCTCGTAAGGGCGGGGATCTCCAGTGCGAGGGTCGGCCGGATCCGCACCCTTGCCCCCAAAGCGGTACTCGCGCAGCGCATACGCCTGAGAGTCAGGAAGAGCACGACGCAGTGCATTGAAGGCACGCAGCAGGATGTGTGCCTCTGCGGTGTCTGCGGTTGGTATAAGGTAGCATGCCTCAAGATTGTGCTCGGCGGCCCAATCCAGGAAGAGATCTTTCCACGCAAGGAAGTCTCTGGTTCCTAGTGGTGGAGGGGACAGATCCTTGTGCCCCAGCCCCAGCTGCGCCATGGCTGCCGCCGTTAAGGTGACGGACGGCGAATCGCCG